>JAQIWN010001144.1:0-22885 GCA_034699025.1 Entomobrya cf. arborea Gr-Col-00668
ATGACAATGATGTGGTTTTTGGTGTATGCTCTGTGAAAGATGCAAAAATATATTTTTCGGAAAACAATTATCATTGTTAATTTATCAAGTCAGGTTGGAATAGGCATACTAATAAGAAGTTCACGAAGTATAAGAATGTTTATATAGATAAATGGCTTTTTAAAGAAAGAGGTTCGTATTCAAAGGTTTCTTCACTTTTCCGACTGATGCGTGTGGTGTGGTGACATCAAAGTTTTTCTTTGACACTGTCTGTCTACTGCTCCTTTTCCTTTCTTAACTCTTCTATGTACTTCTATTAAGACTATCTTGGAGAATCTTGATGGTTACTGTGCTATGTTCTGGTCTAGGTTTCTTGAAGCTGGAAGCACACATTTTTTAAAAGAAAGTCAGAAAGTCGATAATATGAAATGATGACGAGCGGAACAAGGGAAAAAGGATATTTTGACTATGTGCATGTGTGGTAGGCAAAGAGAGAACAAAGGTGATATATGATGAGAGAATAAGTTCACTTTTCACATTTCCTCTGTCTCTTCACCACTCACGAAACTCTAGTTGACTTGACTTGCAACTACTTCTGTTGATGGTGATGATTCTACATGAATAAGAAAGAGAGCAAGGCGACAATGTGGTGGTGGTTGTAGTGCTTTTGGTGTCAAAAGGAAGCAGAAGGAAGTAAAAGGCGAGCATTTGAGGAGCAAAAGGAAAGAGAGTTGTCAAATGAGACATGAATGGGTGATTACACATACAAAAATTTATATAGAGAAATTGGAAGAAAAGGGGAGTAGTAGTGCCAGTGGTGATTTCGATGGCACTGAAAATTTTAGGTAGTTCCCCTTCCTTGCTTCCTTCGTTCTATTTAGATTTCAAAAGTATTTTTTTTTTGTACTCTCGTTACCTTTTGTGTCGATGAATGATGATGATCATATATATAGTATGTGTGAATGCATAAATGTATGTATACCTACTACTCAAAAGAATGGCATATTATTTTTACTCTCTCTTTCTCTCTCTTGCTAACTTCCTCTCCACTTTGTAAAATGTTTCAAGAAGATACCAACTTAATATTATTGATATGCATACACTACAAGTTTGAAAACGAGAGAATGGAAGATGGAAAGGTGAATGCAAATATGAATGACTCGAGGGACTTACGAAGGCGGAGATGGTATGATCGTTATAAAAAAAAGTATAGTGGAAGCAGAACACAAACTCAAAATGATGCTCTTGAAAACAAATAAAAAAGTTGGTTTGCCTTGCCAAGCCACATGTATATACATACTTTACTTACACGTATAAATTATAGTACGTACATATGTATAAGCACATATCGTAGCGTGTATGGTAAGGCATCCAAGAAAGATGATAGTAGATCTTTCCTTTATGATGACGATGACGACTGTGCAGTGAGGCGGCGTGCGGTTTCTTTTCCCAAATATCTTGCTTTTTCCTCTCTGTCAGAGTGCGTGCACGTCTGATTGTGAAAGAAAGTATAAATGTCCGTTCAAATATAGTATGCTATATCTAATTTATAATAATAATATGCAGATTAGTTTCTCATTCTCATGCGTACACGTATGTATTGATTATGTCTATGTGGCATGTTCACAACTTTCAGAGAAGAGAAGAAAAGCAAAGACAGCGGGTAATATAAATGCCAGTTGTCAAACATATATAACATTTCGCTTCGTTACCCTTCTTTCTTACTCGTCTCTAAGAGTGTGTAGTAATGTTATTATGTTTATTATGCTTTTGGCACTGGTATCATCATCAGGAGCAAAACATGGGTTTTCTCTGTTGTCTATGAAAAGCCAAAGCTGTATCTGTAGCAGCTACTCTTGTTGTACTAAAACAACAGTAGTGAGATTCTGTTGTTGGTTGTGCGGAGAAGAAGAAAAAGATGATGATGATTTAGAAGGCGTGGAAGTAGAAGTAATAATAAGACATCATGATAATCAACCCAAAAACCTTACCAAAGTAAGGAGAAAGGAGTATTGTGGATGGGAATTGAATTTGTACGAAGAAGATGCATGCGTGTAAGTTATTTAGGGAAAACCTCAAGAGAAAGAATAAAAAGGGATGAAATCTAAGTCGAGATGGAGAAAAAAGAGTCCAGAATAAATATATAAAAATAAATTCATCATTTGTAAGGCTTATATATAGAGAGCAACTGGCAACTAATACAGCAAAAAAAAGTTTTTGAACTTTTTTTTTTATTATGCTGAGAAACTAACTTACAGTGGATGAAGGCAAAGCAGCAAGATGGATGCAAAGTTATAAAACCATTAAAACAAGTTTCTACGATGCTACTACTCTCGATGCTGCTGGTATGACAATGATGATGGTGGGGATATGGAAACTCTGAGTTGAATTGAAGGTTGCCTGATGATGATGACGATGATGAAGATGTTGACATTGTCGTTAGTGATGTTGTTTCGTAGAAAAAAATGTAAAAATAGATTTTTTTTTACTGAAGAGGAACTTTGGCATGGGAAACTTGACTATAATCCAACAATGCAGTTAATGTACACGCATAAAATTCAATTTTGTCTCCGAAGTTCGGAGAATGCAGCAATGTCAACGCCTTGTAAGGTAACATCAGTGTTGAGATGATGAAATGTGAGAGATGCAGACAGCTGTGCGTGTGCTTGTGTGCTGTTGAGTGTGAAAAAAGTGTTCTATAATGCAATGCGGCAAGGTAGAAAGGTACATCATCGTGATCATGATCGTGATGACATTCCAAGAAAGACATTTAACGAAACGACACGAAGAAGAGACATCACTCCTAGTTTTTTTCTCTCGGTTCTGCTCTCGTTTCGCTTAGAATACTCACTTATTTTCCCCCGTCATCATATCAGTCGATGACATTTATGAATCAGCCTTTTTAACCCGTTCTACACGGTTAAAGCTCAAAGCACTTTGAGAAAAACAGGTAGTATTCCTAATGTAGCTTTTATGAAAACACTAAAAACTGGAATGCTTAACAAAGCTATTAATATAAAAATGACCAAAGTGAATAAATCAATAATCATATTTTGCCAAAAAAATGAGAAGTGAAACCCACCCAAAAAATTACAAAGGGAAATAACATCAAGAGAGAGAGAAAAAAACATGATCGTGTCAATGCGATGGTTTTGCAGGATTTTTTTTTGTCGTTGCGCCTGTACAATCATAAAAACATACATAAAAAGATTTTTGTCTTTTATCTTAACACTTTTCTCTTTACTTTACTGCTTTTATCTATACAGTGAGCTCATAGCATGCTGAACAGCGTGAGTGTATGTGTGTGGAATGCATTTGACACCGCTGACAATTTATCTCGGTTCTTTTAGCTCAGCACGCTGTCATACCACCCACAGATCACAGATCGGCAGATCACGAATCATTTGTACCATTTCTATTTGTTGTACGGATCAGTAAAACAGAACGCTCACATACATTCTTCTGAGCAACAAGGAGAAAGTATAATAGCAGGAAAATAGTTAACGGACGTATCGGTAATCATAATGGTGCGATGTGCAAAAAAAACAAACAATTTATTTTGTTTTATTTATGAGCATTATGTAACCAACTGTGATTAACTAATGACTTTACTTACACACAAAATACATCTACTCGGATAAAGTGCGTACGACTTACTTTACTCACTCGTTAGAATTAAATCTCGTAAAATCAATTATGCCAACAATTTTAGCACTAAAAATCAAACAGTATCCACACGTATTCACTTCAAAAACCCTAACAGAAATTTTCTTAGTCGGTAATAAACCCCAGAAAAAATTGTCGTAAATATAAAATAAAATGTATCACAAATGCTACTAGCTATATGGCATCATCGTACTTCTACCAGTAACATATCATGCGTGTATACTATTATCCCATTGTATTATTATGTATGAATATGCAATTCATTCAAATTTCAAACAATGCCAGTCATCCAGCCGAGCAATGAGAGAGGGTTATACGGGCTAGAGAGCGTTTATTGCAAACAATAAAACTCTCCACTAACAAGGGAGAGTAAGAGGAAAGAAAAGTAAAAGGAAACTCTCAAGAGTGAAAATTCCACCAACAAAGCAGAGTGAGAGAGAGAATTGAAGTACACTAGAAAGTGGAATAATCATACCAGTAATAATAATAGCATGCTCAACACAACATGATGTCTATATGTGCATTATTCTACTATACACATATGTGAATATCAAAGTTATTATGCATACATATGTACATAGTTTTGGACATGTGCTTAGATAAGCGCTTTGCTTTCCCAAGAAAACAATACAATTTAGACAATACAAAAGGTTAGTTCTTTCTGGTTGTGTTTTGTGCATATAACGTATGGGGTAATACAGCAAGAAAGAAAGGCTGGTGGTGTGAAACGACGTATCTACTCTCACAGCCACCAGACCATCGCATCATATCACATCACCAGCGTGAAAGTGAACAACTTACTATTTTCTCTCCACCACCACCAAAATGTTTCCCCTTTTTCCTTTCCATTTTCCAGCTGAGTTGTTTGCAGGAGAGATCTGCTGGCTACATGACTACCAGTAGACCAAGTGGCACCCTCAACAACATTTACCACCACCACATATCATAGAAATAGCTGTATATACATAAATATATTGTTCCATTTCTTGCATTTGATTTTCAAAATGGATTGTAGGAGAAAATGGGATATTATGTTAGTGGAAGCCGGGGAGTAGGGAAAATAGAAACGTCTTGAACCTTGAGAGAGTGAGGATCAAGGCATTAAAATGTTCAGTGAAATGAAAGTAAAGCTGACGAAGTATAGAAATATAAAAGAAGAAAATACGAAAAAAAACTCTATAGTAATAATAATGATAATAATAAGAAGAAAGTGTGTAAGCGTTATTTACATTTGCAGGAGTAAATGGAAAAGGAGGGTGTCCATATGGAAGGGACAGAGGGATGCTAGTAAAAATATTATTATTGCATGTTGTATTGTTAGTAGTATTATTATTATTATGGAAAAAAGCAAAGGGTTGAAAAATGGGATATGGAACTTTTTTAAGAAGGCTTATAATGAAACTCAAGGAGAAGAAGTGTGCTGGCTCATAACCACAACTTTACTTGAAATGCACAGAAAAAATAACTTGCAGTTACAGAGTTTATTTACAATATTTCAAGTGAGTTGCATAAGTACAAGGAGCAATGGGGCTGTTGCAGGATTTAAAATGAAGTTATTCAAGATCCACAGTGTATTTTGAGTTGTGGTGCTAAACGAAATGAGATGGAAGCATGCTATTTTTGGGTTGAATCGAGAGAGGCCCCTCTTCTCTGACAATTAAAAATTTACAGATCACCGCTCTTCTCATGAAACTTATGATTAGCACATTAAATGCGGACACTACTACATGTGCTTCAGTACTACTTGTGTCTGAAGGCTGTACTGTAAATTCTCTTGAGAGGTATTATGGGATATAGATGGTTAATGATGAGGATGGGAAATAAGCATGGAAATGATTAAGGAAAATAGGAGGGGACAAAATAAGAGTTTTTGTGCCAAAGGGAAAAAAATTGTAGTATGGGCTTGTTAAACGGGTAAATAACTAATTTGCTGGAGGATTTTTTGAATGGTACTTGTTAACTTTGTATTGAAAGCAATGTTTATTCGAGCTACTTGGAAATTTTTGAAATTCCGCTGTACATTTTTTCATACAAGTATAAATACGTGTTTTTAAAAGCATGCTTTCTCATTTTGCTATTGTTACAGAATGGAGGCAATCATCGATCGAAAAGGAAACAAGACAACATTTGGTTCTTTGGAAGTGGAAATGGCGGTGGTGGTTCAAAAAATGGGATCACTGTTTTTCTTCCAGTCTGCTCACTAACTATATGGTATGTGGACATATTATGCATGGTAACACGGAGACAGTAAGAAAGATAGATAGGGTGCATATGTAGGCCTATCGTTAAAGCCAAACTAATCCTGAACTTGGATCTTCCAACCACGAACGCTATCATTGTAACTGATAACGCGGCAGCAGTTTTCTCGGTTTTACTTTTTTGCTGTTTTTTTCTTTCTGCAGAAAAAAACGTGTGCACGGTTACGAATTTGCTACATGGTAAAAGTAGGCTGCAAAATATTTCACTGTCGAAAGTCATTGTTTTTGCAAATAAAAAAAACTTAGTGCGCATGGTGGCCGTGTAAATATTCAAGGATCGTAGAAAGCAGCACTTTGTTGAAACATGAATGTTTTTAGTCTTTAGTGACTTGTTATGCAAAGGTTTGGGGATGAGATTCCTGTGAAGCCAAACTTGAAATACGCACAGTTTAATAATGAGATCTCTATTTTCAAAACACCGATATTGTTTAATATACGTCTCTTGGGAATTAGCTAATGTATACTTGTAGCAATGCAATGCATGTGATGCATACAAGAAAATTTTTATCTAGCAGAAATCTATTTTAAGTTTTAAGACTAATTATTTGGATCAAAAATACACATAACTTGAAGAAAAACAGATCCACAAATGAGTGTTCACAAATTGGTTATTCAATCAAGTAAATGCACCCCTCAATATACTAGGCCAAACGTGGTGGCAAAACAGACTAGCTAATTAGATGCGCACGATGGGATAGAAAAGAGATTAGAAACGTGTTGTTTTATAAACATTGTCATCTTTCACGTCATAAAAAATGTGCAGGAACAGCAGGAGCTAGAAACGATCTTTAACATAATAACGTGCGCACATGGTATTTCAAAAGTTACGTGGGATGAACAATGTATATATGTATGATGCATTCTTGGAGCTTGTTAGCTGAAAGTACTAAGCTGCAGCCTAATATGCTTAGTTTATACTCTATGGACTTGCATATATGTGTAGATGAATAAAGAACGAGAGAGAAAAGTGAATTCCACCACTTGAGGGTCCACAGTAAGCAGGCACGTACATTCGCACACTAAACTATTTACAGACCTTAAAGTCTTATTTTTTCTTTCTCTCTCGCTCGCTCTTCCTCACAAAGTTGTTGATTAACTACACTTTTTTGATGGTCTAAGTTTCATGGTAATAAAATGCGTACGATAAAAATAATTATTATATTTATGAGTTTATTGATAGATCCTCAATGGGGGAAATAAATTTACAGAAAGTTGGATTTATACATTATGTGGAAAATTTCCTAGTAAATTCAGTGAAAAAAGTAGACAAGAGAATGAATCAGTTTCGTGAGCAATGCTGTAAAACATGAGGATTGAGTGACACAAAAATGCAGGATGAAGTTTGAAGTGGGATACAGCGAAACAGTGTTGCAAAGGAAAGATGAATATACTGACGGTGCGGTGATACTGATGATGATGATGATGGTTCCTAGCGAGTGTACAGAATGAACAGGCAAGGAGGAGAGAGTATAGTGCACTCAATTCTCTGTAGTATTTTTTGGCCTTCTTGAATGAAAGTAGAGAGAGAGTAATCAAAAGGATGCGAGAGAAGGAATTGAAAGGAATGATTGATGAGGGCCCAGGTGAGGGTTGTCTCACTGACGATGATACAGACACACACACACGCTTTCAGGCTGTACATTTGTATAAACAGAGTAGCATGTACAAATACACATGGATGCAGAAAAAGGTAAATTTATATACTTCATGTATCTATGTTTAATAGCAAAAGACAAGCAGAGAGACTCTTTATGCGAAAGATCGATCATCTGAATGGAAATGGTAATAATAATAACAAGAAGTATTAAGCCTACAGCTTTTCTTGTAATTTTCTTTTTGGTTCATTGGTTTCGACTTTCGACTGCTGCTTGAATATTTTATTCGGTTTTTGAATTTGGTGTGTGTATAAGAGTTATAGTTTTTGGAATCGTATATATCTTTATTTTTTTATCTGGAACAAATTAAAAAAAAGTTTTCATCATATCGTATAGTAAAGAGATACAATAGTCGTATTACTCATTTCTTTTCAATTTTTTCAATGTTCCCCTACAAATTTCCAGTCGAACTGGATAACAAAATGAAAATGAATATTTTACGTTGTAAGTGAAAGCTAACGAACTTGCTCAGCTACTTATTGTAATGGATGTCTCCAGAATTTGCAACTTGCTTACATGCTGTGCTTAACAAATTTTCTCCAGTAAAAAATGAGAATTTTCTCATTTTAGTCTCCTTCGTCTCTGCGATCATATTCCATAATCAGCTATCATTATTATTTTCGATTTTATTCGCTTTAGATTGAATTATATTTTATGTGTATATAACATATTTGCTACTTTCATTCCTTTATTCAATAATTCTGTTCTCAAATACTTCTTACTAATCAATTCTTATGGCATTCACAAATACATAAATGTGAGCAATTGTACCATTTTGCTGGTGATATCACCTTTTAAACACTGCATTAAAAGGATCAGAAGGGTGAGCTCAAAACTGTTTCAAATACAAAGAAAACTTTTTTTCCATGGAAACGTGCACTTTTTCGTCTTCTTGTCCTGAGCCATATCACATCAAGCCTATTTATCTATCCAGGTCGCCTTAATGCACGATACTTGTAACCGGTGGAGTAAAGTAGGTGGTGTCGGTGTGGTGGTGAATGTGTGTGTCTGTGTGCACTGCTCTGTGTGGATTTCAGATAATGTATCCACGTAACAAGCAAGCAAGAAAGGCAATTTTCAGTCTCAGCCATGAATGCACAAAACAAGAAGACTAACAAAAAGTAAAGAAGTAGGTAGGCAAGCAAGCAACCAATTTCGTGTGTCTTGTCTCCTTATGCACTGGAGAATAAGAATGAGGTGGGTAGTGGTAGCGGTGGTGATGTTCCACTTTCGTGAGCCAAGACAAAAAAAAATACTCTCCGCCTAATAATAATAACAAGAAGAGAATAGTAAAACTTGGTGCTCCCTACAAGAAAACATTTTTTTTACATGTATGTATAAATATTATGTAGTTTATTGTATATAGAATATTTAGCACCTCTCTCACGTCACCTCATTGTTATGTACCTATATGCCATGCATATGCATATAATTAGGGACATGTATTCTCTCAAGAAAACGATCTGGTATATGTATTTCGAATGCATGCACTCCACGCGAGCGAGCACCAGTCCAGGGCGAGAATAGATGCGACAAGAATACAATACAACATTGCAAAAAAGGAAGAAGAGATGCACCAAGCTAACTGACTGAATAACGAATGCTTGGTATCTTGAAACAAGTGCATACATAAATGTAATTATAAGTATGCTTTTCCAAATTGCATGGTAACCCGTTACTTCCGTATTATTAAACAGACACACATCCACATAGGTACATATTATCCATCTATTGCTGTTTGCTCTGAGTGTTCCTCTTCCTGGAAAGTATTAATGATGTCTTCACATGAGCTTGTTCTCTCCTCCTCTCTCCTGCTTTCCCCCTTCCCCCTCTTTCTCTTCTCTAGCAACCCTTTTATCCACTAAAGAAATCGTACCCATTTGCACACTACTTCAAGCATACTATACTCTTTCTCTACAAAGCACTTGGCCATTTGCTATTTCATACAGTTTATATTGCTTATTATGATATTCATAATATACATATTTACAGTATATCTAAGACGACTGGAGTTTTGCGTGAGGCGTTACTACTACTTGTTACTTTGCATAAATGCATTTTGAGTTTCCTTCATTGCTACCCATACGTATTCCTCATCTTTCTGTTAAATAACCAAACTGACAAATCTAATCCACCTCATCATCATCATAACAACGTTATAGATCACGCCACATTACTTGCGTTTTAATCTTTACTGTGGAGAAAACGAGTCAGTCGGTTAGTTTCCCGTGAATACTTAAAACAAAATATAGAGCCTTAAGTGTACTCAATGCAATTCAATTTGTAATAGTTGGAATAAAACTACTCTATCCATTCCAACAGAAAAAAATATGGGATTAAAATAGTCAAGCTCAAGTCACAAGCAACATGATCAATTAGTATTGGGGTTCCGGTGCACATTACGTTTTATACCCAAACACATTTATACATTTTGTGGCTTTTTATTTATGATTTCGTGCAGTTGCTCTATATATAGCTTCTTACCATAAATGCAAAGCTAGCTAGCAAAGTTTTCCATTTTGAATTGAAACAGCTTAAAAGCTTAGTAGAACTCTCGAAATCTCACTTTTGTTTCGTGGGAATGAGCATACACTTGTAGCATAACAACATCAGATAATATTATTATTCTGGCAGTTTTGTCGTAAAATTTAGATCAGGGAAAACTTTGGAAACACCACTACCATCACTGCATTTTCACAGCTGAACTGAAAGCTGATTGCGATTGTGAGAACATAGTGGAGTAATAGTAGCTATAGCATTCTTGCTCATTAATTCATAATGCGAAATGCGATTACACATAAAACGCATGCATGTCCAGGTTCTCACACAAGCTAACATGGAAGAATTTTGCATTTCGGGCCTCATTTCCCTTCCTTTCCCTTTACAACGTCACACCACTGACTTGGCTTGACTGTTATTATGATATTATTCCTGCGATATGTCAGAAAAACATGTTTAGACTAGATGGATTGCCACTCAATTTTTTATTTATAGTAAAGTAAATTATTTCTTCGTATATGAATACGCCACAACTAACCACTTGTTTTTTAACATGTACAAATAACCAAGCCTCTGTACTATACAGATGATGATGATGATTCAATAACAATTTCCAATTTTGCGCTATAATGGAAATATGATAATCCTGAATTCAATTGGAAATATGTATAAGTGGATTTGTACAAAAGTAAATTAACGTATTGTACAATAAAGCAATCTTTTATGTAAGCACATCCAATCGATTCAATTTTTTGACGAGTTCAGTACAAAGAGAAAATAATAATATACAATTTACGTATTATCAATGAGCATGATCAAAATAATATTAATTCAAATTACGGTTGACAAAAGAACGTAAAATTTATTTAAAACCTTTGAACATTATTAAAAAAAGAATATCAAACTAAACCAATAATTTATATTTTATTTACTCATAAAAATCCACCAAGATAAAATAGAAAATGTATGTATTTTACTTGTTGTTCATTATGAAATAGTTGGGAAAAATTGTATAATTTTCAAAATAAAAATTACTATGCCCTATATTTCCACAAGCCTTTCAATCAATCAGTCAATTTAACAAACTAGGTCATTTCTTATCATCATCGTCATCATTTCATATGAAAAAATTGTAATGGTGGTTGTTATTGAACGAATGGATGATCTTCATCACACGAGGATCCCCAACCAATATTCCCTGCAGTAAGTGCTCAAGGAAGACAAGCACGTGTACCTTTCTCCACATCAAAGCAAATCATTCAAAAGGAATAACCAATTTTCGTACAACTAGCTCATCATTTTTTATCCAGTATTCATTTTTACCTACTTTACACCACCAACAGGCATGCAGGTAGGTTCATTGCAAAAAAATATATGATATGCTGCTGCGTGTGCTAAAAAAATGAAAGTTTTTAGAGAAGAAGAGTGCGTGTGTATTGTACAGACTTAAATATACATACATGCAAGTTTGTTGGAAACAAAAGCAAAACATGAATTATATTTTTGCGTGTCTGTGAAAGTTGAGGATTTTTTTTACAAACTAAGAGGAAGATATAATTCGTACCTTTCATTCATTCATTTATTCGTGGGTAGAAATAAAAAAAGGGTTAACTGAACTCAATCTAGTGAAAAAAACTTGATGTATACACATGTCTATTAAAAAAGACACTAATATATAAACACGATCGTAGATACATACACGGAAGAGGAAATTTAGGCGTGGTCGTTATGCAGCTTCACTATAATTACCGGAGGAGTCCAAGACCTGTGTACTTCCTCCGATTTTTTTTTGATAAACCAGCGGAAAAAATAATGTTAGTGTACGCACTTTCACTTACATGTAAATTGGTTGAGTTTAATATTGCATGGAAGTTTTGATAGCAGATGGAATTGAAAATCGGTTAAACGACGCCATATTTCTGCCATTTAGGATTTAGAGTGATATGATTTGATTCTACTACTATTATTTTATTTTTCCCTATAAATTTCGTGAAGAATGCATCGGATTTTTTTTTGTCTGGCCAGTGTTTATGCATCCACGTGAATAATTAATCTTGATCTCCTTTCATCATCCAAACAAAACACGTAAACCAGTAAACTTATAATTGTTTGATGATAAATGAGGCATGCTTTAAAAATAAAATCTAAAGGCTTCAAAAATACATGCACACAAACATCCCAGATTTTCACTTTCACCATTTTTTGCCACCACCCACGTTTTCCCCAGCAAAATAAAAATAAACAATAGAAGAGCTAATATGTATATACGATATTATATGCAATGTCAAAAGCAGGCTATTGTTTAGTTTCCCACCACCGCATCAGCTATCTTTTTCCGTAGATCATCTCTCATCTCATCATTACAAAAGAAGCAGGCATATTTGTTCCGAATGAACACCAATTTATAAATGCATCTGTGTACAAATATTATTATTCTACAAGTCTGGTAGCGAAAATAATAGCCAAAAATAAATAAACAGAGTTGAGTTTTCAATCCATTTTAATGAGTGATGTTGGCCAAGCTGCGAGTATTTGCGGGGGAATCGAATCCCATGAGAGTCCGGTTCGGATTCACCAGAGTCAAATGCACACAATCAAACGGGAAGCGATGATGATCAATTTGAACATTGATGGTGCAACTAACTAAAAATGTATAGAGAGAAGAGAGAAAAGAGTCATGGTCAACCATGAAATTGAGGGAATACGCGATAAAATATCACAACTGAACATGGAATTTTTTCTTCATATCTACCAGACACACAATCCGCCTGACAAACCCTTTCTTTTTTTATTCCAGTGCAACCGACCAAGCTCATCCTATTTATTTATTTTTTCTGTTGAAAACATGGTAGAATGATGGTGATGGGAAAGCTGTTGTGAATTGGATTTTGTTGGATAGCAGCAGCTGCACAGCAAAAAAAAACTTGTATTGTATGTCCGGAATAAATGCTGGTTTTGTGCGCACTATTTTTAACAATAAAGCAAAATCGGAAATCAAGACACTGCCACCAACAATAAAAAAATCTCTCCTATTTTGAAAAAGCACTAATGTATGATATGATATGTTAGAAACATAAGTAGAGTGCGTATACACAAATTCCAGGAAAATGTGTGAAAGCAGCAGCGGTTTTAGAATGACGGAGCAACCGAGAATCTATTTTCCAACATGAGTTGAGTGCCACGGATGCGCATGGATTTATTTTTAAATCGCCGCCAGACACAATTCAAAAATAAATACGTGCATACATATGGAAGGGTGATGGCATGGCAACATGAACAGATACATAAATAATAATACATGTGGACATGGACAGGAAAAAAGGGTTTAGGAAAATAAATGGAATAAAATGAAAAACATGTAGAGTCGATGATGATGATTATAGTGTGCATATCATCTATTTTTTTATGTCATATTTTCTTTTCATGCTTTCACTATACTTGCAAATTTTTCTACATTCCTTTTACTAATAATAATAATCATGTAGATTTTTTCCTCAGTTGCCGAGTTAAATTTTTGTTTCAAAAAGCATTATTCCTATTTACCAACAATTTCAGATTACATAAATTTAATATTTGTGGATTGGATTGCTTTGGAATGATGATTATAAGTCATAAGTAAGCCAAAACACGTACGTTACATCTACGCATAAACACAAAAACGCACACAACTTTCCCAGACATGACGCAAATTATGTATATTTTAGAAGGGAATCAGTGGTTTGAGCTGCTGCCGGAATTGAAATATGTTTCCTTCTCTTTATAGCTATTTATCCGTATGATACTCGCCGCAACGCAGTTGTAAGAGAAAAAAATTGCAATTTGAAGACTAAACTTGTATAGATTTTTTTCTTTAGTGTCCAAAAATGTGATCGTCGTTTACAAGTAGCGTCACAGAGTGCATATTTTTTTTCTGGTCATCTGCTGTGGCATCCACATATGCATACCAAAAGATGTACATGTGTCCAGCATGGAAAAATAAACACACACAAACTGGCGTCCATAGGGAAAATGCATTGCTACTTGTCTCACTCGACGCGGTAGTGGTCCATAAGTCCACATTTTTTTTTGTAAAAACTTTCTTATGTAAGACAAGCCAGTGGAATAGCCGCTTCTGCTACTTTCTATGAAATCAATAGTCAAGGGTCGTTCCCTGTCATAAATTGGGTACACTAGACAAGGAGCATCAGCTGAAGTAATACCAGCAGAAAAGCGAGATTTGTTCAAGTTGTAGTAAAAAAGGCAGTAGTAGCAGCAGAACAGGCTGAGAGAGAGAAAGAGAGAGAGTCAGTGATCCTGTCTAAAGTTAAGACTCTTCTTCGTCTCTCTCTCTCTTCCGTACACACAAAAATACCGAATATTACCAAGAAAATGTTCAAAAGCAGCAGTCGAGCTGGATAAAAATAGTGGTACCTCTGCTTCTTTCTCCTTTCTCCAGCTCAACTTCTTCTTACCAATAAGATTACTTTCCCTTTTATGCTCCCAAAGACTTTTGTAAGCTCATACCTAACGCACACAGACACACACACACACCAAGCTACTTTTTTAAACTTATGTGTAAATGTATGTCTGTTTTATATTCTTGACTATGTAAAGTAAGCTTTTAAACGAAAACTTCCTTCATCCATCTACCCATCCACTTCTCTTGTTACAACATTGTATGTTATGTAATGTCCATCATAATATTACTACTTATTGGTATCCTTCTCAACATCACTTGCTCGGCAATCACCATCATACATATCGTCGTATTAAGCACACTACACTTACATTCATATATCCTCATGCGAACTATTTTCATCCGACAACTACCAAACTCATCGAGTTTTCACTTTGTTGCTAGTGTGGTATTTTTCTGATTGTTCGAATTTATCCGCTATCTACAACAAAACAGCGAGACTCTTCTAATATTACGTATGTACATATGTAACTATGTAGTCGTGCTTGCGTGTATCTATATCTCACTAGTCTCATATATTAGGTTATTATTACATTTACAAGTTTTTCACGGAATCTTTACTTTTTGTCCGTCGCTCCAAAAAATTGCATGCATTTTGCTCATTGTTGCCATTACCAAAATATATACATGCATATATGAATACACTATATACTTTATACATATATATTAGATCGTACGACTATGTGTATTACATGGTTTATTTATACGTGGAATAAAACTTTTGTGCTGTAACAAGGTAAAAATAGAATCACCAGCTTTAGCGGTGATGGTGGTGTATGCTACAAAGAATGAATGACTACTTGCATTACCGTTATCTATTCAAAGAGCTCATCCTTTTTATTGAAGTAGACTACTAGAAGAAGTAACGGTCGTTTTTCTGTTCTTATTCCGTAAGAATTTTTTTTTTGCGCTGTTTCAGCATCATCATCGTCAAGACTTTTCAATGGCTTCGTAAAATATATTCTTATTGTATGTTACCCACTTTCTTACAACACACTCTGGATATTTTTTACTACCTCTCTCCTTTTTTGTACAGTTTTGCTAACATGATTACTACGCTACTACGCACACACATACACATGGAAATATTCTTGAACATTTTTTTTGTTCCTTTTTGACTTGATATTGGATGATATTGGCAATGACGAAGATCATTCCCCTTTTTTACGATCCATCCACCAGAAGAGCACAGCAGGCAAGGGAAGTAAAAAATTTAGAATGCTGATGGAAGTGGTGGTGATGTTATAATATATATAAAGTGAATGTGGGAAACAGATGTCGTTTTCTCTTCTACACTGAACCAAGACAAGCTTTTAAATGAAAGTTAAGAAAGAGAAAGTAGTTCAATGGAATATATTGCTTATTATTTCCTATAAGGAAATGCATTAATGCACCAGAGGAAAAAAATATATAAAATCAATTCACTTGATTTTAAAAAGTTGCTCTAAGGCAAAGAAATTAGTAGGCTATTTCATTCCTCTAAAAGCTTATCCACTTTCTCAACTCTCTCAAGTAAGTCAGTCAGTCAGTCAAGTCAGTATTGCGGTTTTAGCTTATTGTTGATTTTTTATTTCCCTTTTTCGTAATCCATTGATTTTTTTTCCTATTTCTAGTTTTTCCATCTTCACGCATGCAACTATATATATAATACGACTGGCTTGTTCTCCTTGTTGTAAAAGATTTCGCAAATTGATTTGTACCAACGAGAGAGAGACTTGAAGACCGAAGGAATCTCCACGAATTTGCGTCAATATATTTCAATTTTGAAGCTCAGTGAAATCCTCCCAGGGACGGGAGCTTGCTTCCCTCCCGTAGTCCTCCTCCTCCTTCTACGAGTCTTTATTTTTTCAGGAGAGAAAGAAAAAAGTCTTTCTTTTGGTTTTTCGGCCAATTTCTAAAGGATTTAACCACCAAGGGGAAAATCCTTCGATTCCGATTATTTTCCTGAAAATTCTCTCTCTATTTTTTGTACCATATAGCACACAAACCTTATGTATACCAAGTCAAATATGCTGTTGTCAAAAAGAAGAGAAAATCCTCCTTAGTAAAAAAATTCTAGAGATGTTCAAATATCCTATATCCAACTGGCACACATAAACACACTTACTTTCTCTCTACACCACCAACACCACTTTACTATTTCTTGTTTGGTCGTTATTATTATTATTACGCTCTCTTCTTTCTAGAAGATTTGGTAGTAAAAAAGAGTGAACAAGAGAGGATTTCTGCTACTTGTATTTTATTTTCTAAAGAGAAGCCGATGAAAGTCAAGTCAACTCACAATCAGATCAGAAATTTTTAAGGCGGAATATTTTTTTAGTCTTCCTGCTTCGTGAGAAACTGAAAAATACCTGTGAGATCCAATCATCATCATCATCATAGCAAAAGGAGAAAAAGATTATTATTTTATTTTGTCTGGTGGACAGTAAACTATTACACCAATTCGACGGCTACGACAACAATTGTCAGTGAACAGACTCTAGAAAAAAACAAAAAGAAAGAGATTTTTTTGTAGCTAGTCTGCATTTTTCATCAGTTCGTTATCTCCTGTCGTTACACATGTTCCATTATTTTTCTCTCTCCCTTTCCAATTTTCCTGCAAGGAAAGCGACAAGAGTATACAAGCTTTGCACATACACACTCCACTTGAATTGCATCAGAAGAAGAAAAGCAATATAATAAGTATACATAGAAATCTTTAGAAGAATGCAATGGAAAATAATGAAATGGATAAAAAGAGAAAGGAAGCAATACCAATGGAGAAAATAACTTTTCAAAAGAGAGAAAAAACGGAAAAAAAGCTGAAGAAAAGGTTCCCTTTTGCATCATTCCTTTCACGAACAAACGTATTCACCCGTCTTCTCAATCTATCCTACTATCTCTCCATCTTAAATGTTATACAACATTCTCTTATATATATGCACACGCATTTCCCAGAGAGTAAAAATATATCTTATTGTTAGCAGAACATCTCTTTTTTGACTGAAGCAGAGTTGTCCTTTTATTTTTCTTCTACGTGCTTTTCACTGAAAAACTAATACCACCACCGATTATTATTATAGGAAGCCGGACAATGCGCAAGGCTGTAGTTGTGGACATCATTCTTTTAAAAAGGAATCTTTTGAAACTTTTCTCCTTTTTTTGGTGGTATCGCTTTCTCCCTCTGTACCTATGGCTATTATATTCTACTACAGAGAAAAATGTACAAGTCTACTTACTTTTTTTTCTTTAGAGAAAAAGAAAAATGCAGGAGCAGTAGTGAGGAAGATGATTGGTCTTTTTCTTCTTATTATTACTATTATGATTGTTGTCGATGACAACGAAAACGATATAAGGATACTAAACTCTTGAAATAGAGATGATGACGATGATGATGACAAAGCTTATGTGCGCATTTGTGTTCCTAAATGTGAGGAAAATTACGGAAATGGTGGTGGTGATGGTGGATCTCTGTGAGTGTTGTTAGTGGTGATAAAAAAGCTAGAGAATAAGATGAACTTTCTCTATTTCAAAGAAAAGAATGCACACATAAAAGTGCACTTTTTTAGATTTTTTATTGTGGTGGTGGTGGTGGTGATGGCGGCGGGAAAGTGATGGACTTTTGAATGGAATACAATGCATTTTTCCCACTGATATAGATAGATAGACTGAGAGACGGAACATAAAGATAAAAAGATTTTGTCGTTTTTCTTCATTTTTATAGGAATCTTCTTCTTTGTTGTGAGGTTTACATTTTTCTTCATATTTTTCCCGAGCATCTGTATTTGAATGACTTGGGCAACAAAAAAACATTTATTTTTCTTTTACTACAAATTTTCTAAACACACGCAGCTTAAATACACTTTACTAAAAATGCATAGTAGAGAAACAAGAATTCTTTTAAAAATCAACAAGAAAACTTGAAACAAGGGAGGGTTTAAGACAAACACAAAAATAGAGAGTAGCTTTAAACAGAAAAAAAGTTTTAATACCAATATCATTACCACCACTACATTTTCTGTATATTGTATTAATGTACATAATACAACTTTAGCTATTTCCACTTAGGCTTAAATTAACAAAATAGGAAAAAATGGGGGAAAAGATGAAGAAAGTCATACGTGAAGTAAACTTGGTGTGAAAATGAACAGAATAGAATTGCTTCCTTAGTTTCTTCATTACTAAATACCAACCAAACAACGTCATTATATCGTCATCTTCGTTTTCTTCATCAACATTTTCTTTGCTTTCGAAAAAAAATTCTTCCCCTTTTCTGCTTTCTTTCTCACTTTGTTTTAAAAACTGATGATGATCACAAAAAAGTGATAAATGAAATTTTATTTTAGTTCCCTCAAAAACATTAAAAAGCCATACAGTCTAGCAATTATGCGTACACTGTTCTGTATAAATATTATATTATTAGTGCATGTTTCATTCCAATTTTCTGTATACTATATTGTTTTCTAATTACAAAAATGGCACCATAAACCATCATTATTTAATATTTAACAAGTAATAAAAGTGCCAAGTACAAGTTTTTATTTCGCCGTTAAATGCATTTTAATTGTTAACACTATTTCTGTTTACTTAAAATGGGCATAACATTATTTTTTTTACAAAATGGTGTAGTTTAAAATAAACAAATATTGCATAATAAACAAGTTGAGAGAAGTTCTCACGCTCGATGTACTGACGATGGATTCAGCTGTATTGCATTATTATACGTTCCCTTGTGTAACATGAAAACGCACGTTTGTAAACTCGATTTTTTTTTCATTTCCCTAAATCCTAACAACAGCCGAACAGAACCGGACGGACGGAGATTCAACTGTGATGTACTTATGTAATCATGGGACCATTAGCCGAACTGAGAGTTCAAGGGGTTAAATGATACGATTCATGTAATGGTCACAAATTGTGCATGTTAATATCCCTCCTGGCGTGGCATGATGCAGCGTGCATTGCAGTGGGACACGGAGGGGGACGTAAAAACATAACTGTTAAGTAATCTTTCCCCCATAACATCAAGCTGACGTTATGGAGACGAAATGACATGAGACGTATTACCATGTATTTTTTTCTGGATCTGACCATGGATAGGCGGGAACCCTACATCATTTTGTGGACAGAAATGTCCAGTCTGGTCTCTGAGCTCTTTCTCTCTCCTTCTCCCTGTCTGGTCAAGTCTGGCAAAAAATCACTTTCATTTTTTGAAAGGATGACATTACAACATGTAATGTATCCAGATAATAATATTACTATATTGACATATATGGATACAGAGAGCATAAGTTATTTATACACAAAGTGGAAAAAGTGACAAGGGATGTTGTTTAGTGTTACTGTTTTATGGCATGGCATTATATATTTTTTTCTTGTGATGGACACACACACACAAATTTTTTCAAAGAAAAATAAAATTGTGTATCGATTTTGTTTCATGTTCTCCATTTTACTCTGTTCCCCCTTGAAAATTTTCCTATTTTTTGTGCGTAATGTTTCAAGTTGTGTTTAATATTGGGAGTACCTTGTGAGTTTTTATATTTGTATAAAAGGTATGCACATATCGATGTATATTTAGTATAAAATGAATATTTTTGTTTTTTAGAGGAAATGAGGGGAACGCGGAAGAGTCATTCGGAAGAAGTGAGTGAGCGAGTGAAAGACAAGGGCCATTTACACCTTGAGCTTGTCTTGGCAATTTCCAAAGAGCAGTATTGCATGCTACACCATAGGAAGCATGCACTACTTGTTCATAAGCTTGGGTGGCGTGGTGGTGGTGGTGGGAGTCAGCATTTATTAGTGTTAAAGACAAAAGTAAAGAAGAAACCTTTTGTCGAGTAGTTTCTCTGACTCATACGCACACACACACACAATCATACAGACAGACTTTTACTCAAGTTGAACTCGTTAACTCTGCTCAGCTGTACGTGTAGCCAACACACACAAAGGCTTGCATCTCCCTCCCTTCCTCTCTCTTTTTTCACACAAAAGTGTTTCATAGAATTGGTAGCTTGAAACAGTCTTTTAGTCTACGAAAATGAATATGACTTGATGGAGAAGAAACGCACATTTATACGTACAACTGTAAGTATTGTATGCAAGCTTGACATTCAAACTCAAGTGAATGATTATTGAGGGGGAAAACACGAAGAAAAAAGTAAAAAAGGGAGAAAATACACTCGTTTACCTCTCTCTTTCTCTCGATCTCCAGTGCCCTGTTGCAAATCACAGGGAAATTCTATTTCCTTCTTGTCAATGACACTACTGACTAGAAACATAATAATGGGGTATCCCATCATACAATAGAAATATATTGTTATACGTTTTCATACTACTATAGTTATACATTTACACGCAGGATGCACGCAGTAGTTCCCATACAGTCAAAACAGTTATTAGACTTTTTGGAACACACCAATTCCACACAAAGGTTTGTTTCCTTCTCTTTCAAAAAACAAAGTTGTTTGGATCAGGTATCAATTGAAAATTACACACTTTATGCTTCCCTATTTATTTCAATGGATGCTGCTGCTACCATACCAATGCAGCCGCCGGTGTATGTGTAGCCATGTGGAATTGTGTATAGTATTATGTAATGTAGTATAGATGCACAATACACGTTGCTACATAATACATGGATATTCTCTCATTATTACTGTTTTAGTGTACTGCTTTTGTTGTTGATGTTGCTGTTGTTGCTGATTGAATTGAATTGCTGGAAAATTCGAAGAGTTTTCCAGACAAAATACTGCAGTTTTTCGCCTGGAAACATTTTCCTCAATGCACAATGTGTTACGTAATGTGTTATGTTACAACAACTGACCAATTGTCGTACAAATTTACTTACATAATAGATATATGTATACACAGAAAATTTAAAGGAAAAAGAATGTAATGGATGTGTTACATACTACATAGGTGTACCCAGTAAAGCCAAGCGAGATAATGATAATGTTTTGTATATCATGAGATGTGCTTTTACCAAAAAGAAAACGACAGTTTTGAATAGTCAAGTTAGCAATCACATAACACCATATACATGCTTGTATACATTGTAAAGTTGGCCAAATGAAAGTGAAAGGTAGAAATTTTCGTCTTTGTAGAATATGTTGGGACACTATTCTGCTATGAAAGTCATATAAACAAGACTCTTGGGAGAAGAAGCACATTTGACAAGATTTCCCTAGGGTGTCCGTCCATGTGAACCAAGTGAGTAAGCAACTAAGTGTGTGTGCTTGAGAGAGAGAGAAAGAAACTAAAAAACTCTCTCATTTGAGCAGTATATACCACTACTGCAGATTCTACTTATGCTTGTGTGTTTTTTAAGAACCACTCACTTGACTATTTACTAAGCTCACTTGGTTGCTTGAGTTTGCTGGTAATCGGCTGAATAAAAGATGCTGTGCATAGAAATTTGCGGAAATCAGCCCACTGGGAACAATGTACCTCAGCTACTACACTACTCATGCATTTTATTCGGTATACTAAAAGCATCCATACAAAATTCAACTTTAAAAGCAACAACGATTGCCAATGCACCTCTACTAAACGCTTTCACTGTTGCTTGTAATGATGGCTGTGTGGATATGTGATGATGACCATGAATAAAGACAGTCATATTTGTGTTTGCAGTATGGCAATTTCGTTCTTTAATGTTTATTATGCTATTGGAAAATAGGACAGTTTTTTTAGATGACTTGACTTTTTGCTTTAGACTCTCAATTATTTTTGGTTAACAATGTAAGTTGGAAAATAGCTTTTATTGTGGCCTTTAAATGTGCATACATGCATATTATTAAGCACTTTTTGAGTCAAAGTACAAAAGAGCTATGAAAATTTTGTCTGGATGGAGCAGGTGGGAATATTGTCATTTCGCTGACATTGTTACCATTACAATTCCTAGGAAGGCGTGTAAACAAACAAAACCAACTATTTATCGACGCTTCACAATGTTTGTAACGATTGTATTTTGTCTGGCAATCACCGTAGTTAGAGACACAGTGAAAGAGTGAAGTGAAAAATTTAAACGAGGCAGTCAAAATCATTTGAAGTTGAAGGACATTTGGCAGGCAAGTGGTCCGTTGGTCTGATATTGTAAGTTGTGGTGACAAAACCACTCATGGCAAATTTTGTACACTAATGAGTTCACTTGAATTTTTTTTGGAGAAAGCAACCACAGGACTTCCACGGGCTGTTATGACTAAAATGCGTATAAATGTAAGGGTTGAAAGGGAACATAGATTGACCTCGTTGATTAACATTACGTGTTTTCTGTAAAAACAAGCAAACCTGTTTGAAGTATTGAGATTCTCCTTCGCACTTTCCAAAACGTGATACTTCTAACCTAACAGTTTTCCTATTTATTTGCTATTCTCTTTATCATCAAAGTT
>JAQIWN010001145.1:0-22884 GCA_034699025.1 Entomobrya cf. arborea Gr-Col-00668
TTACGTATAAAGGTTCATGAATTTTTACATATTATGCATGGAAATGGTCCACGGCTAGAATCTATAAAGTTTTTGATATACAAATACTCATCACTTTGTCCATTCCCTTCAAAAATAAAGTTAGCCATTCCAATATTACTGCAAGGGCATAAATATTTTTAGTATGAATATCATGAAATATGTATTTATAAGTATATTTGTTTAATCTGCTGTGTTATCAGTATACTGCGGCAGACCAACTTTGGCTCCCAGTACGATCGCAACGGTTGTTCGTATTTGAATTGCCAAAGTTTTGAAATGATCGGGGAAAGAACGAAGTACAGAGAAAGGTGTTTTGGCGGATTTGCATTCGTTGCTTTTCACATTTCCTCGAAGGGAACCCATAAAATTATACAAATTACATCATGGCCAAGAATTACACTATCAAAAGAAAACATTAACTAAACCGTGAAACTGGTGAAAGATGGATGCATTTGTTTTAGCTAAACCAATCATTCAAACAGAAGTCATGTTGATGCACCATGCAAATAGTGATGTTAAAAGTTAAAATAAATTTACAACTACAACAAATGTAGTTACGCGAAAGCAACTGAATGCGTTCCTTTTTAGTCTTATGGTTGATAGAATTTTGTGTGTTTCGGGTTTACCAGTACCAGTACGCAAGTTGAAAGAAAGTAAGGGTATCACAGATGAGAATGGGAAATGATTATGACAGTGCAGTGGCATCAATGTAAAATTTCTTTGTACCAGTCGAATCGTTTACACAGGATGTTATAGTGTTATGTTATCTACTATTTTTATGCGTATGCAATGATGTGAAAAATAAGCAATTATGGGAATGATAATAAAATGATACTTTAGGTGTGTGCAACCGCTCTAACCTGGTCTCACAAAACCGAGTATTTTGCAAATTACTGCTGATGACAGAGTAATTAACGCACCAAGAAATAAGTGTAGCCATAAAATAAATTACGATTTCAGATTTCACGTACGCACGGCGTATTTTAGTATATCTTTAAATGATTTCATATTTTCGGATGTAACAATACGTTTTGTATTTTGGCCGTTTTCTTTAATAGTAAGTAATATTTATGTATACATTTAGCAACTATGTTACAAGTAATCGTGATCCATTCTTTCATTATCTATTATGCTACGCTGCATGTTTACTCGTTTACATTATCATCCTTTTATTACTTTAGTATATACAATACAATATGATACTTAACTACTTAAGTTACAGCAATTGCTTTTATTGCACTCTATATAACGTACTTATATAAACATAACAGGATTATTACAATGTATGTATATACATTATATTTGCATATATACAACATTATGTAACTTCATAGGTGCTTTGCCTCCTCGACTTGACGTAATTTGGCATACAATTTTTCAATAATATATCTGGCAACATTTATATCAAGTCTACTCAAACTTAGGCTTATTACCTATTGTATTACAAAAAAGGTAAGCCATTTGCTATCATTAGTATTAGCTAGCATATCGGGTACTCGATAGTACTTGTGAATTAAGGAAGTGTACTAGAAGTATGGGACCACGTCTTGAATAATCTTAATATTGCACTGCGAATACTTTCTTTCTATCAATCCTTTAGCTCCTCTCAAGGGCGACTGAGACGCGACGGGTAGAACAGTTTTTAGACAATGTAAAGGGAAATGTGGACTCTTATTTTATTAGAACACACCCTGTATCCTTACAGCGAATAATTGGAAATGTTTTATAACCACAGGAAAGTACATGACAGTTTCAAGAGAGTATACTCAATCTGTGCAGTTTAACTAGCTAAGTAGTTCATTTAGTTTTGAATGCATGCAATCTGCAGCAGAATAAAGAAATATGGAGTTTGAGTGTATCCAGAGTATTTTAGTTCCATTTTAGAAGTAATTCAAGTGTTGAAGCGTTTTGCTAAACCTACACTATCGATTACTTTGAGTGACAAATCACTTTGTTAGGGACACGTAACGTAACACAATAGATTTTTTTAAAGGAATGTAAAGTAATTTTGTAGTGTTATAGACCAATTTTCATGTAACGAAATTTAACGAGTTCTTCTTCTTCTCGAGTATATTCTTCACATTTAAAATTGTAGAATTTCTACAAGTTAAAACTGACGTAAATAATATTGGGTATTGAATTGGGTTACATTATATATGTTTAAATATATACATACTTAATTTTCTAGTATAACCACACATGATCTATGTAGTTCTTAGTATATACATATTTTACACATATTCATGATAATAAGGCACCACATCTCGTACTGATTTCCTAAAGTAGATTTAATATCTTTAAAACGATCTTCTAAGCTTACAGTTTGTGTTATATCATCTCCCTTTCATCTACAGAGTAATCTGATAGTATTTTTTTACCTTGATTCTCAAACCCACATACACAAAAGGCGAACTCGCATTTTCTGCTTTTTCCTTGCCTTTTAAAAGAAGAAGGGTAAGGGTAAACGACTGCAACTTCTGTTCATTGCACTGCACTATCAACGTGCCAAGCCAATCCCAAATGTGTTCGGTCTCGGTGTTCACCAAAAACTGCATGCTGGATCGTTCAATATTCAATACCATTATCAACATTCAAAGATGAAGACGAGTCGAATTGAGAATGAGAAACAAAATGTGCGCTTCGACTTCAACACATCAAAATGTCTATATCTCGATTTTCCCTTCTTATTTTTTCTTCTTACTACGACGACAGCAACAACATCAAAACTAGTAGTCCGTACAGCACGAGGATATAATGGCAAGCTTACATTTTTTCTGCAGGTCTCCTTGAATATATATTTTTTTCTTCGCAGAACAGCCTCAGCCTTGTTGTTGGAGAAAGTAGATATTGCATTGTGCGTTGGTGTCCCTTTTGAAAGACCACACGTTCATATTTGTATTATGCCTCTATTACGTGCACATTACACACTACAACTCTTTCTACTGGCAAACATAACAAGTCTAAAAATGTGTGTATATTGAAGTGTTTTTTCCTAGAGACTTTACTGGTTGCTTCCCCGCTTTCTCCCACTGCTCGTTAGCTTTATATAATTGTGCATGTGCGTATGTGGATGGGGGTAAGAGTAGAATAAAAATTTGTTGGCACAGTCTCAATGATTCCATTAAACTGCCATTAGCAGCACACTTTCTTCCCATATACACATGTTTGCTTTTACGCATATAAATGTACACAGAGATACAAGTTCGAGAGTACATACATAATTGCCAATAAGCTCACTTTGCACCCATGAACTTAGGTACATCATAGGCAGGCGGTCAAAGGAAGTACGTAGTTTTTTTTTTTTTTTTTTCAAAGTAAAAGCTGTAGTCACTTTTTCTATCTATATGTTTGGTTATTTTTTTTAGCTGAGAACAAACAACATGGGTGCAAGGATGCATGAATCACGGAAAAGCTAGTTTGTGTGTGGATACGTTTCTTCCACCGTTTTTTTTCTAACAAAACTTTACTTTTCCCCCTGACTTTTTGTTGGCGTGTAAACTTGGGATTGTGAAAGCGAGATAGTATGGTATCGGATAAATATGTGAACAAAGGATATCAGATAAGCACACACATATAAATTACCCACTGTGTACACTCTGTGTAGGTATGTATCTAAAGCATTAGTGTTTACGAAGCATATCAGCCAGACAGCTGACATGCTCGGCAATTCTTTCAATATGTATCTCAGTCAGTCGACAGAGTAGACACAAAAGGCTGCTTTTTTATTGAAAACTCGACAAAAGGAAAATGACTTTTTACTGACAACGAACATTTTGACCATCGTCTATCGCCGCTTGTGTGTCAGATTGGTACAATGTCGTTGTATTGTACTTACTGTACATACTTGCTGCTGTGCTCTGTACTGTACTGTGTCGTTATGTTGTGGTAATCCTTTCTCCTGCAGCTTTCATGTTGATCTCATTAATCTGACCTGAGACGTATAAGCTGTTGCCGTTGATGGTGACAGAGCTGGCTTTCCATTGGTGATTCCGTAGAGATATATCCATGGCCTTTTCCTTCTTCACCAGGCAGTAATGTCGTTTTGCTACTTTCACCCTCTCAATAGTTTGCCTATAACTTGTTTTTAGTGATGGAAATGGTGTGGCTGCTGTGAAGCTTGACATGACGAAGTAGTATTAGATGCTATCGGTACTGTGATCACGGTTTCCTTTTCGCTCTGGAAGAAATGTCCAGTTGACTCGTGATGGGTAACAAAATCGGGAACCATTGGAAATGGAGGAGGTGGAATCACTACCGTATTTATACTACCCCCACTACTGTTAGTGGACACTGTAGTGGTAATATTATTATTAGTTGTAGTATTGGTTCTGTCTGCTTCAATGAGCTCCTCTGCCGTAGGGATGCTCTCAATCTCGAATAATTCGCCGCGCGTGGTAGCGTTGGTGGATTGCGGTGAAAAATTGGGCACATTTGTTACCGGCTCAACCATTACATCTGACATTGAAAATTCATTAAGTCCTCCACTTCCACAGCCGCTATTACTACTACTGCTTTCTACAGCGAATGCTTTCCTTTTCTGATGTAAGCTGCTCGTAGGAGTCATACTTGCATGGCATGTGGTTGCACCAATACCACCACCACCATCACATCTTCTACTTGCAAGGGAACCTCCTAAAATATCACTTGCACCACTACTAATAGTTGCAGTTCCGCGTGATGGTGGCGCAGGAGATATAGGGACAAAACCTCTTTCTAATATAGCTAGTGGGTTTTTACTCAAATGCTTTTTCGCACCATATTTCCCATAACTCATGTCAGTTATGGGATGGTGGTCTGCTTTTGTGGAGGAAGAAGTGTGGCCCATAGCTCCGGTAACTACTGCTACCTCTATTTCTTCATCTTCCTCCTCCCCAGGCAGTGGAGGCAGACGTTCATCTTTTTCGTCTAAGAGATATGGCGAGGTGTACAAATCATTAAATGTATGCATATCTACATCTTCATTAACATAATGTTCACAAAAGATTGTGGTAGTTGCGGAGGAGTCTGCTGCCGAAGTGGATTGCATCAACCCTGATGTGCCCAGAGGCATTCCTACATTACCCCCACCACCTCCACTACTTGAAGGATTATTTTCTCGTCTTCGTTTTAAACTTCCAGTAGCATTTCCCACTACTGCTGCACCACTACTACAACCACCACCACAACGAATACTACTTGTCGTTAATGGTATTGGAAATATGTCTTGTGCGTTTTTACTGGAAGATGAGGACTGCTGTCGAAATAATCGACCAGATTCGCCAAGATGACGGTTTTGTTGTTGCCGCTGTTGTTCCTCACTAAATTCATCTCGTTCCATCTGCTTATGACGACGATGCTCTTGGCGTCGCTTTTCCCGTTCGTAGTAAAATGTGGCGAATATCAGGATGTTCAAAATGAGTAGGGAGCATCCAATCGCGATTGTTACTGACAGTGCCGTTGAATACGTATGGAAGCCATATGTACTTTCAAGAGGGTCGTTATTGTTGTTATTATTGCTGTTTGAGGATGAAACATGGAGCACGGCTGTACATAACAACAACACAACAAAACAACTTGACTCAAAAAATATAAATATTTCATACTGTAAGATTACAGCATAAGATTGGAACTGACATAAGTAGCGCAACTAGCTCAAAAAACTGCTATTGCTAGTGTATGCAGGCACAACAGATAAAAAAAAATATACGGAAATCGTATTAAAATCATAAAAGCATCCATTTTCCTTCCTGTAGCATACAAAGCATGTTCCATGCACAAAAAAAACTCGGATACGCAATAAATGGGCGAAACGAGTAATAGAGAATTATGAAATCAAAAATGGAATGATACCGCTACTCAAAAACTACTATGATCGTTACTTCTACTTTTTACTCTAGAAAAAGCATATACATAAACCATTATTAGCATCCCCAAGCATTAAAACTTTTTCTTCTTTTTTTAAAAAGATTTTTTTAAGTGATTCTTTATGTGCACCTGAATCCTGCTGCTTTTGTCGTTCTTCCAAATCCCCCGTAGAACCAGGAGCACCCACTCCGTTGTTATCATTATTATTACTACTACTTTTTGGTCGATTGCTATTACGAGAGCCGGTGATGAGTCCGCCATTGCGTTTCTTGCCAGTGTTGCTACTGCTGTCGCCAGAGTCGATAGAAGCAGATGAATTATATCTTGTCCTACTGCTACTTCCACTGAGACCGACTGCTGTATCATGCAGTCCTGATGCAAAGATTGTGGGTTGAATCACAGACAGTTTTGATAAATTTTGTGCAGGCATCATGCTGTACACGCTGATCTCATGATGGATGCTCACGGTACTCGTCCCTTCGTTGTTTTTCTGGTAATCTGGTACAAGATGAAGCCAAAAGGAAAGCTTGTGTGCTCTGTAGTGATTTCTTACTCGGGGTCGTAAATCTGCGGGAGAAAAAAAGAAAGAAAAAAACAAGTGAACTAACTTCCACCGGAAACACTTTTAAATTATAGAATGAATCTACACCATACTACCATATAAGTATATAAATATATGCATTTGTTTACAAATCCTCACATACATACAACATAAGATACAGTATTTCTTATCATCATTTTTTCATGACATGCGTTATTGGTATAGAATATCATAAAAAGTGTAGTCACTTTTGATGTCGACAAACAAAATTTATATTAAGGCTTTTCATCTTCCTAAGAATACATGGTGCAATAACCAAGAAAGGAGTAGTTGAAGCGTGCAATTAATATTATTGCTTGGTTATTACAAGCTCGAAAATGAGCATAGGAAGCAGCTATGATAAGTTTTTCCACATGAACACAAAACGGTTGATGTAGCTTTTTACTGCTTGCTAGCCACCCCACACATGTATTTGGTGCATAAAGGGAAAGTATATTGATGATACTGCTGGGTCTGAGTGAATATAGCCGAATAAAAAATAAAGTAAAAGAGGAATTTTGGTGCTGATATGGCTAATGAAAAATACATTAAACGTTTTAAGATAACACGTACCGCGTAAAGAAGCCAAAAACTTTGTAAAAATAAAACGTAAGCATTTTATATACTGGACAGATGAACCTTGGATCACCATCTTTTTTGTAAACTTTTTGTGTTCATGCACGTGTGTGTCGCTACAAGCGTATCTCACAGCACTGGTAGCGGTGCCGCTGGTAAAGATGCAATAAACCACTAAGAAAGTTTACCCTACTTGTTTGGTACTCCATAATGTGGTTAAGGAAAACGAACAATACAAAACCTGACAAGCTGTTGCTGATAATAGCATGTACCTTGACGTCTTGTCGTATATACCCATTAACATCACACAGTTAAACAAAATTATGCATGTATATTAGTATCGAGGGAATTCTCTTCACATGTTTTTTTTTGCTTTCACCAGCCTTCATTGAAACAACTTGTAAGTTTTCAAAGGGGAAAAGAACAAGCAAATAATATAATGCAATATGTAGGCTATTGCTGACGCTGACGTGTGTCACTGGGCGTCACGGAGTTTTGTAAAGAGAAAAGAAGATGAGATATGTTTCCCAGATTACGAATAGAAATAGAGTCCATCCATACTCCAATATTTTTCGAGATCATGCCGCACAGAATAATTCATCATTTTGTTCTATACTCCCAACCAAGTAAATATATTCAAATATGGATGTATACACGTGTGTGTAAAGTAAAATTGACCTGGATATGTTGAACAGAAACCAGACGAGCGAAATAAAATGGACATATGAAGGTCCAGTTAGTTTTAAAACTACATTGTTTTGGTTGGCTTTGATATTTTATGGTTACCACTGCACTATATGGAGTAGACTGACTTGACTAAGAGTATATATGGCTTTTGACTTGGTAGGTAGGCTCACACGCACTCAAAAAGTAAGTTATGTTTTAGGTTGGAGAAAGAACAACCTAAACATGTCGGGAAACAAAAAGCTTTTAAGGGATTTGTAATACACGACCAAAAAAACAGTGTGATAAAGTCAACCACAAAAAAAAGAGGATGTACTCTGCGGTGTATGATATGTATGCATGATGGGCGACACAAGACTGCAATAATATTTAACTGGACGAGAAGAGTGAAAGCACGAATGAAGGTTTTAATTAGTTCAAAGTGAAAATCCTTGTAAACGCGGTAATTTACGAAGCATGACATGACGTTGTGCGTTCATTTCTGACTGTTTTTTTGGTTGTAGTCATCATGGGCATGCATGTCTATTCAACTGACTTCCTGTTTTACTTTTTGTGCAACCGACAACATAATGTACGCAGAATTATACATAGCTACACGTACACATACTAAGCACTTCTAATTTGATCCAACATCAGCATTATCACCATCATCTCCTCCGGAAAGTGGGCAAACGTTCATGGTTGTTTGTGTTGTATGAATAATAAAAATGCAATATGACGCATTTAATTGCGATGTATTTCAGCTGCAGACACTACTGGCTCCAAACGTACAACAACTACACAAGTTTACAAGGCCTGTAAATACAATTATTGAAAACATTTTATTTCTTTTACGTATTATAATTAAAATTAATGTTCATTATTTACTTCAGCAAATTATGTATGATCATATTGTTTCAAATGTTCACGGGTAATCAGTCTAATTGGACTCTAATGTGCAATCCTAGGACGTTGCAAAACTCTCGTTATCTTCAAGTAAATTTATTAACTTTCTCCATGATGAAAACGGAAATTGGGAAATATCGGAGGTCTTCTTAAGGAACCGTTTGTATGTATGCATGTGTATTTTCTCCCATTTAAGTGGAAATACATACACTAACCAAGATAACAACATACATAATGGATGTAGAAACATCTCGACACATACTCATACGCATACCTATTTTGGAAATACAAGCATTGTTTGTGTGTGGCATCTCACCAGGCAGAGTAGATGCACAAAATAGATACAACCCGACGGATGCTGGTCGTCGTAATTTAGTACTAGAAAACTTGGCTTGATTATTGCCGCCGGTAGCTCATATACGGCTAAGCACCAAACTGACATTTTTAGCATGTACACGATTTAGTGCAAGTTTTATTGGAAGCATGAAGGCTGCGGCTTTAGTCGTTTGCCATATTACTGTTACATTCCAGCAAAATAATTTAACAAGGCAAAGGAGACGGATGAAGATAAGTGAGTTTAGTTTACTTACGTTAGTAAGTTAACGACTATAGCTAGATGTTCTTGTTCACGATGATACCGTCAATGAGTACCCGGAAAAAATACACGAAAAGGAAAAAAAATAACGAGGGAAAGTAAGAAAAAGGTGTATAGGTGTAGTAATAAAGAAAAAAACTAGGCTAAGTAGAGATGCAATAGTTTGTAAATGAAGCAGTGGAAATACATATATATATATCTGCTCATTACAAAAGAAAAACAAGCCACGCAACGATGAACGTGGTTTTTCAGTAAAGCATGAAATATATATATGCGTAAATATATATTTAGGAGACATGCATATATGTAATGTAGGTGAAGAGGGATGTAGACACTCTAAATTACTGAGCTGTAAATTTTTAGAAACTATTTTACGATGTAAACCCGACCAAGCAGTAAGCACGATGAGAAAATGAATGAAAGTGAGAGATGCTGAGTATGTGTATATGTGTTGCACTAACGACATTTTGTGTAGCGACGGTACAAGTGTAATAATAATAATAAAGGTAAGAGGTATGAGAAAACGGAAGAGAAAAAAGTCAGATTCAATAGTAGCAACTCTTTGCTTCTTCCACTTACCTAAGATGAGGTATTTTTTATCAAGAGAGTCATACTCCGGCCATTCCACAAATATTGGTTTAGGCTGATGATAATGATGACGATGTTGTAGTTGTGATGATGAAAGTTGTTGGTGTTGTTCTTGTTCCAAGGGTGCAGGTGCTAATGCGGCGAGATTGTCTCGGGACAGTCGTAATCGATTATCGCTATAGATGACTCCTGTTCCGGTTGCAAGTTGTAGCAACTCGTCTTCCTTCACCTCACTTTCATCTTTGACTTTTCGTGACTTCCCTTGCGGTCTTCCCTTGGGTTGCTGAAGTTGTTGTTGATATGTAATGCTTGTGCCAGCAGAACCTGTACCCGCACCTCCACCACCACTGCCACCAGCGTGAGCTACTTTCACTTGTGTTTTAACATCTCCATTCGGATTTCTGCAATAAAAAGCAATGGCTCATGTTCATAACTATTGCCATCATAACTACCGGAGAAGGGAAAGGCACATACTTTCACTTTCTTTATAACTGGCACATATCCTAAAGTTTTATATAATTGTGGTAGACAAGAAGTTCGATTCATATATGTATGTTGTAGACATTCAGAATAGAATGCACGCGTAAACTTTTTCTTGAGCAAAACTGACTGACTCGAGAATTCAGTGATTGTATACAAAACGCACAAATACACATAATCGAGTGTATCAGCAGGAGCTAAGAAAACAAAACGATTTAACCATATTGCTTTGAAGGAGAAGGAACTTTGCAAATAGCAGGCAGCCTTGTATTCATATTATTGTTCGTACGCACACGTTCAGAATTCTTGAAAAAGTAGACATGTATGTATATAATGTACACAACTAAATGAAATAAAAGTATAAGAATATTTTCAATTTGGTAAGTTCTTTTAAAAATATTTGCGTTGGAAATCAATAGCAATTTCTTATATCTTTCTTATAACATAATAGATTAAATCGAATGACCAAATTGTACCAACATGTGTACATATGTAATATTATATAATATAAAAAAGTATTCCTCTGTATTATGGCTACTTGTTCATTATAACATTGCTAATTCCCTGAAGGCTCCACACTTCTATTCTATTTTCTTTACTTTTTCTATCAAAAAATAAAACGAACCTGCCACTTTTGGCAAGCCATGTCCCTCTCCTCTGTCTCCTGAACGTGACTTACCATGTTGTTCAACAAAAAGCGAGCAAATGCATAACACAGTAATGACGAAAGTATTAATGGACCAAAAATGAACAAAACTGAGAACTTTGAAACCATGTTGGACAATAATGCTAATTGCATTTAGGCAGTGAGTGCAGTTATTATGTAAGCTTAATAAAATTTCTTTTTACGGGTAACTTTATCCGAATCAAAGCACAGCTTTCGTCTTTATAAAATTGGAAAAATTGTCCACTTTAATTGCACTGCTACCTGTTAATGGTAACAGTTATTCTAAGCCATCCTTATTATAAAACTTGGAAGAATTCGCGAATATAATTCACAAGATTCTCAATAAAATGGAAACAGAATCAAGTGACTATAAGTAGGTCAGGTAAAACTTTGTTGGAGATGATGATGGGTAAAATTGAGCAAACGTCATATTTCAATGAAAGTATAGAAACTTTTTTCCCCCGTATTTCTACTTATCACTTTCGTCTAACTAGCCAATGAAGTTTTATTGTTTTCTTTTCCTGTGTTATCGCTGAATTTCTACGGAATAAGTATTACCATTTTGGTAGGGTTGAATCCGTATCTTACGTTAGAATGTAGGCATGCTAATGCATTCGTCGAAAATGTACACACAATTTAATTTCCTATCATGATAATATTATGATAAAAGCGGAAGCCGCATCTAGTACAATATATTACATAATGATATCAACATCAACTAATATCTTCATCTTCACGTAAAAGGTTCTGTTCTAGCGGAATAGTGATATGGAAGTGTAATTAAAGGGAAAATGGAATTATGAGAAATGTAGCTGATAATATTGGCATATCACAGTAACAACTTGCCATAAGTAAACTTTACTGCGTACTTACATATTAAATAAACGAACCTACTACATTATACTTGATGTTATCGTGTGCTCCAGTGAAACACATGCGTAGTATTAGTCTTAACTTTATATTCTCTTATAGTACTCACATCCTTTATTCTTCCCTAACAATATTTCATTCGAAGAACCATAACTGCAGCATTTAGGGGTGAACAGAGCACTAGAGCTATGATTGTGTTGACAAACTCCTCTGACAAAATGCCAAACGGAAAAATTGTAGCAATCATAAGAGAAAGTTGTACCTCACCATTTCGGCGGACAAAAATCATCTTAAACTCAGGCAAACTAACAGTATAAAGCATTACAGTTGAAATATAAGGGAATATTGCGAAGGCGAGTACAACGAGCTTGGCGTTTCGCTCATAGTTTCTTTTTATGATCATGTTTTATAGTCCAAATGATTACACAATTGGGGTCTGTGTATGTCATCAAATCTGGTTTACCTTCTTGTATTTACTCAGAAATTTTTCGCGATAGGAACTCTTTTTGCTGTGCTGTTTGACTTTAGTCTTTACCCTGTTTCTGATGTAGCCTACTCATCGATTTTTAAAACTAGCAACTTTTTTAAAGAAGGCGACAAAATTCTTTCTCAAAAAGAAAAAAAGAAATCAGTGTGGTGGTATATGCTAAGTAGGCGCTGCTGTTGCTATTTTGTATTCTCCAGCTGAAAAATAGCTGTGTAAAACTACAAAACAACTATAAAGTTGTCAACGTTTATTTTCTATCTCGCTCAACTCACTTTTCATCATCAGCAACTTTTAGAGCCCATTTTTTATATGCCCCTCATGAAGTCATTTGATGCCCATAAAGCTATAAACATTTCTCATACCATTCAGATTTAACTTAAAATTGAGAAACGTAAAATTACTAGTCCACGTTTTATGTGTGCTATTTTTGGTATTCACTCACTGCTACTTTTTTATATTTATACAAAAAATACATGTATTCATTCAGTTTTTTTCAAGTTTGCTACTTACCCAGTCCTAATGAAGTTGGCCCAAAGCTGCATTACAGTTGCGGACAGTTGCACCTCGTACCAAGTAAAATTTCCTGCAAAGAATCCCAGTCCGCCAGATATCTCATTGCGCTTCCGCAATTTCTCTTTTCTCAGAAGTAACTGCTGTTGCTGCTCGCCGGCAGTCTTTCCGGCCACGGCGATGTCACCAGACTTTGTATACATCCCATTCTGCTGATCTTCGTCGATATGGCTTGTGGCAACAGTGCTACTAAACTCATTTTCGTAGAAATACAATGGTACTCCAAATATATAAAGTAGATCTTCCCCGTGAACACATCCTAGTCTCTGTGAGTTTATAAGTATTCATGGTTGTATTTGGAGAGACAAGAGTTTTTGCATTATTTCGTGAGTGTGTGTCGTGTGAATGCAATGAATGCCAATGAAATTTCAGCGACATAGGCGACAAGGAACGACAGTAGTGGTGCATTGCGTTGCGTTCAGGTCCGTCGGTTTTAGTTTTTTTTGTCGCGGTGGTGGTGTTGAATGGAAAGATTCGTTGTGTACATCCACCAAGAGTTGTAGAAACATCGTGGTAAATGCAAAAAAAAGATAAAGAAAATTCAAGAGATTAGTTGTGTCCATAAAACACAAATATATGTATACACATTACGATCCATTTTTATTAGAATATAAAGTAATAATAGGCCTGCGGCTTGACAAATGTTGAAAGAAGAGGACTTCTTTCTGTTGTTGTTACTTTTTGTTGCGGAGCTCTGGAGTGTGTAAAGCAAAATAATATGACATACACATAATAGGAGATTATTGAAGATGATATGATGAGATCGCATGGTCCGCAAACATACACACTTACATGTTTAGCTTGTATTTGTGGACTGGAATTATAACAATCCTTTCATTTACCCAAAAGAGAAAGCAGTCGTACAGTACATGATTAACCAGTGAAATGTAATTCAACTTCAACTTTTTCATGGTCTCTTCTCTTATTTCATAAATACTTTGTTCCGCATAAGTATAACTAGCATACAAAAAGAGTACAATAAAACATATATTTTACTTTTGTTGTGGAAAAGTGTGACCGACCGACCTGTATTACTAACTGTATGCTTAATCACAATTATAAAAGAAAGGTCTATAATACTTCATCCATAGACGAGCTTTTGAATTTTCTTGCAGGAGAATTTTGAGAAAAGATGTATTATCCTCTACTTGCATACCTTAAGTTGAAAATCGTTTTTAGTTGAGAAGTAGGGTTTAAAAGTTATAGAGCTCATATTGGCTTTTCTCTTTGGATTTTTTTCCTTGGAAGGAAAACAGATGGAATCAAGGGAAATCCACAAACAGGTCATAAAGCAGCATATTATTATATGTAGTAAAAAGAAAAATATTGTTTGATATTAAGGTAAACGTAGGTTATGTAATATAATGATAAGGAATCATTGTCTTTTGCTGGTTTACGTATGAATGCAAAGTAGAATGAGAAGAAAACATAAATACACTAAAGCTAACTAGAGCATCTTTTCCATGCACAAAAATGTGACTTTTCAGTAAGCTGATCTATTTGTGTGCTTTGCATTAATGGTATTATTCTAATACAAAAGATCTCAAGGGAGACATGTAGTTATAATTTTCCGAAAATAGTATAATCAAACTTGTGCTCTTTCTCTCATCGCTTCATCGCATAGAAATAAGATTATAATAAATAATCGTAATATTTCTGAACAGAGTCAAGCAAGCCAGTTTCATTTCATACCGAAGAATATACTATCTTCATAAAAAGACGAAGAAAAAAGGAGAGAAAAAAAACTCTTGGGCTAGAGCAAACCATCGTTCTTTCCTATTTCACTTTCCATTCATTGCTTTTCCCTCCATTTCTCCTTTCTTTCATCTTGATATGAACCTTACGTAACACAAGGAACTATGAACTGAAGGAAAGTTTCTAGTACATACCAATATGGTTATATGCTGTCATAAGTTTAAGTAGCGGTTACATCAAAACATACATTTTTTCTACATAAAAAAGTTGTACAAAGTGGGAGAAGAAAAATATGGATTGAAAAATGGTTACTTTTTCGCTTCTAATAGTACTACAACAAGCATGACCACTTACACATCAAATGTTTATAGAACAAAGTAAAATAATAGGTATAAGTAATATGTGGATGGAATAATAGACCTCGAGGAAAAAGAGAAGGAAAGTTTATCCTTTGTCAGCTCAAAAGAATAAAAAAGAACAGGATGAACTATGAGTTTCCACGATGAAATGTATTGCAATAAGTGGGTTGAGTACTACAGCCACTGTAAGATGTACAGATATACAGACGACAAGAGATCGGATATATTTAGGTATATGTGTTCATGCACTTTCACTTGTCTTGATACAGTTATCAATTCACTCCTACCATGCAAAAATAATAATATTACGTTGCGTTGTTCTCTTTCCTAGTTCCACTGTTTCAACCCTCTCGTTGTAAAAGGCTTAAGCTCCAGTATTAGCTGGAAGTGCTCTTGAAGCCAAAAAAGACTTCTGTGATGGGATGCTTTTGGAGGATAACCGACTGCGAAAATACACTTTACGTGTTTTTGGTTTACGTGGTATAACCAATATATGTACTTTACCTAGTCGTTATATATTATGCAAGGCACTTGAAGTTTGAACAAGTTGAATCAGGAAGAGGAGGAAAAAAAGAAGAAAAAACGTAACGAGTACATGAGAACTAAGAGGTGATCGGGAAAAGGAGATGGAAGAGATCTTCAGAAGTAGGAAAGAATGTTATTGGACACTAAGACACACACCTTGCCTTGATCTAGATGTAAATATTGTTTCGTAAAAAATGTACTTGAATACTAAACATGTAAATCGTGGTGGGTCCTGCCATTTTCTCAAAACATTTTTCTGATTCTATCATGTGTGCAACGCTGGATTATGGTTCAAGGGATATATATAAAGTTGCACTTGTGTCATTTCCTGGTGTGTGTGCACATTTTTCTTCAAATGTGATTTTATACGGGGTACAAAAAACAATTTTCCTATATCTGTTTAGCAAAAGTAAAAATGATTCTACACAGTCAGTGGAAATGATGTTGGCACAACCATTTCTTTTGGCTTGCCGCCGTCAGTGAAAGGAAAGAGAAAAATAAACACAACAAATGTACATAAGCCGGTTAGTCTTTGACTGAGTGAGTGAAAGACATGCATCTTTGCAGTCTGTCGAACTGACTTTTCTTCTTTCTTATATATATTTTTTCTTCCTAACTCAACTATAAATGTGGTGCTTTCACTATCATCAATACTGAAGCATAATATGCCGGCTTTGGATAACATGCCATATTGTGTCTTTATTTGCTTGTCAGTTCTTTTTTTGTATATTTTTCTTACTCTTACTCTTCAAAAGTTGAAAGATTTTGCTCTTGCCTACGTACACATTTTTATTTTCTCAACACTCAACCAACTGGAAATATATCCGATATCCGTCTCTCTGACAGACAGAAAAAATGTTGACGCAGGCTACTGGCTTTTTTCTTGAGGGTGGTGTAGATATTGAAGGAATTTTTATGCATTCAAAGCAGGTGCTTCCCCTTCTGCTACCAGGCCCAATATAACATTTCCATCACTCAATATTATGAAGAAAAACGAAAGTCTGTTTCAATATATTTATGCTGTGTTTATAAATTGGCGCAGTTAGTTTTATGTAGTATACATACATATAAATCGTAGTTAGCCTAAAATATATAGGTACCCTTTATTATATACTCAAAAAGCCTTACCTGTTGGTAGTCGGAATTTTTGGACTGATAGTCGAAAACGTAAAAATATGCTTTCGATCTTGAAGAGGCTGCGTGCAAATCTCCCACTTTTGTCAACGGAGCAACGACCTAGAGAGTAAAATACACATCCATTAGAGTATTGTATCTGTGACAGTACAAATACACTTTCTACATTGTATTTTTCAAAAATATATCCAGTAAAGAATAGGTAAGTATGTAAAAAAACTGTATAAATAATTCAAAGACTTTTCCCCTCTTCTCTTTTTTGCTTTTACATGATGTTTTCTCTTAAAAAAAGAAAGCTGGGCGGGATAGACGAGGTAAGAAACATATTTGAATGTGTATTTTGTTTCATAAAATCTATAATACTCATCATTTCTTCATAAACGATAGAATATCTCATATATTATTATTGTAAATTGGATAAGCAACACTCTCCTAATGGATGACAGTTCATTTTGTCAATAAAACTGGCACAGTATAAAACAAAACTAGCTGTAGAGATCCAGACCAGTATAAAAAATAAAAAGGGTGAAACAGGGGAAAGCAGGACATGGGAAAGAAATTCTTTCTTCTTAGTTTAAAAAACTTACTTGAGCATCAGCCAAGGCATCAATAGTTTCATCACGAACATTAAGAGGATGTTGTGCTGGCTTTTCCCAGTCAGTGTACTCATGGATCGCACCAGCCAAAATCTCATTACGATGAAAACTGGGAAAGAATCAAAAGGTAATCAGGTCTATGTATATCCACTTACCACAAAAACGGTGTAGTACACACACTTTACCATACTCTTACACTACTTTGTAAAAAGGACCTGGACCTCCTTTCTTCCTAACAAACGAGGTGAGCATTAGAGAAGGAAAAAGAAAGAAAGAAAACTTTCTTTTTCCACTCTATCTTGCTCGTCAGTATTCTTACGCTACATTATAAAAAATGTGTATATATACATATTTTATACCAAAATCACAGCATGTCTGGAAGTAACCTTAAGTAAAGCTAGTAGTTTACAAGGAGGGACAAAAAAAGTTGTTTCTCTCTCGTTGAACCAAAAGTCCCTTAAAACTAGCCAAGTTTAGACAAGAGACCAAAAATACTCACCACAACACCAGCAACATACTACATATTAGAAAACCACGAAACAATGACCTCATTTAACTCGCCTTGCTTATAGACAAGTCTTACAGTATGGCTAGTCGTTTCCTTTTTCTGGGAAAAACTTATTTTCATAGAAAAAAAATCTCTCACTTTGAGAGTATATTATACTGAGAGTTTATCAGTAACACCAGCAAACAGAGGAGCAGTGTAATTTCCTGTGTTTTCCAAATAAATCGAGGCATACCGAAAGACTAAACTGGCCAGAAAATGTTGTATGCTTGAATATTAGCTAAGTGTGTATATCTACATTTTTTGAATAAGCATGCACGCGTCACCGTTTGTAGTATGCATCTCTTTTTCTCGCTGATGCGATGATGAAGACATTCATTATGTGGGTGGCTCCATCTGGATGTCTGAATAACTCGCGTACGTAATTTAACGAACGTGCTTCAAGGGGGAACCAAAACTATTTATCAATCTCACCAAACACAGCTTGCTCCTTTGCCTTCCTATTTATTTCCTGTGTTTGCACTTTCCCTTTTTACTATTCGAACCTTTCTTTCTTCCAAAAAAAATGTTCCAGTTAAAGATTTAAAAAGAATCTTGTGAAACCCAAACCAAAATCTTTGCTCTCCTACTTACTTTTCTTTTATTTGCCTTCATGTCTTGTACCAAATTAAAGTATTACTTTCTCTACCTAAAGGATAATATGGTACAGGTAAAGTAATCTGAGATGCTTGTTTTTCATCATGTCCAACTTAATGATTCCAATCCATCTAGAAGTCGGCATTTCTATTCACAGGCATTTTTCTTCAAGCTAAGCTCATGCTTTCTTTCCAGGATTGAATTTGATATTACAATTTCGCCGAACTCTACATATATCCTGTTGTTTGTATCTTTTGATAAATGAGAACATCCCGATCAGATCACGTATCAAGACTACCTGGCACCCATAATTAACTACAATCCTGTTTATTTGGTTTTCTGCTTTCTCCTTTCCCACACGCTCTATTAATCAATATAATGCGATAACACTTAAATGTCTACCACTTAGAAGACATTCAACTGTAAATGAACAAAACAATGACAAAAGAAGTTACTTCAAGGTTACTAATTGAATGAAAACATTTTCCTTTGTTTTATCCTTTTCGATAACGGTTCAATTTGTGTTGTCTCTTAAGTAGCATTAAAATGTTAAACAACTCTCTATGTTCACTTGGACGCATGCATGCACACAGACAAAACATAATACATATTATTGTATTTTTATTGCATCAACACTTACTCGTGTGTTTGTTTACACAGGCATTTCTTTAACTAAACAAGACTGCAACTAAAAAAATCTTTGAAAGAGGGTTGTAGGAAGTATCATTGTTGTATTGAGAGTATCATTATACGATCATAAAAAATGTAAATAGATCCAATCATATAACATTTTTGCTAAATGGACAAATACACATGTATTTGCAAAATGTAGTAATAAGGATTAAGTTGAACAATAACAATACAGAGTTTGGTATGTATGTGCGTGTGTGTGAAACTTAATCCAGTTAGTTCATTACTATAACCAATTAAATATTATTGTTATTTTACTACTATAATACTGCAATGTGTGTCATCATCACCGTCAGAAGTACATATATAGAGTGAGTACAAAAAATATTGAACTAACCTGAAATGTTTTCGTATAAATTGCTTGAGCAGCTCTCTCCGCCTTTCGCTCTCTAGACCATATGTCGCATCGTGGTTATTAAGCGACGGCAAAAATTCCGCTCTGACCACTCCGAGTATTAATGGATAATGGGATATTCGGTTCATTATTACACTCTCCGAGGGCAGAGAATGTTTCACCACAATACCATCCCCAGTTGGCCCGAACAGATTCCAAAGCTTCATTTAACACAATATCGTTCATGAGACAAGCCCATAGAAAAAGAATGTTTTACTATAAAGTCATTGTACAGTGCATAGAAAGGTTTAAGCATTGAATAGAGAACTGTGCAGGCAGATATTAAATAGTTCTCTGTTGTGTGGGAGTTGGTGCCGGTAAGCAAGGGTACATTAGGGAAGCCTGTGTGCTGTGACGACGGCATGCATGAATGAGCAAATGAAAATGAAATGAATGTCATGCCAGGTATGATGCTAGAAAAGGAAGAAATGATGAAAGGAGAACAAAAGGCTTTTAGCCAAAATGTGCATTGCCAAAGAGAAGTGAACTAAAGACAGGAACGGTGAGCGTTTTAATAATAACAAAAGGGAATATAAACGGGGTAAAATGATGAATAAGAGAGAGCTCTCTCTCTCTCTACTAAAAAATAAAGTATAGTGATTCCATTACAAAGCGCATGTAATGTGAAAATAGGAAAGTATCAAAATGCAAGAGAGAAAGGAAAAAAGAAGGAATTGAAGCATCATAAATTCTAATAGGATTCACCTCAGACTCTAGAAAATATTTGAGTGGGAGATCACGAAGGCACTGTAACATGGTTGACGACGGTTCCGTAGGGCATTTCACTTTGCCAGCAAATTTTCTTGCCAACAGTGGCCCTTTGGATAGGTCGGCTGTCAGCGGTGACAAGGCCGATCCAGAACTTAAAATCACACGATGAAAGAGTAATCCTGTAAGAAACATCAATAGAAACAATAAACAAAGAGGTAAACAACACACAAGAATTTATCCATTTTTTGGCTCTTTACTAAGCATAACGTTACGAGGAATAAAAAAAATTACCACAAGAGAAAACAATAAAAATGGCAACTTTCCACTGTTTTTTTGCCCTCATACATTCACCGTAAAGAGCGATCATACTTATACATACCTTACTTGTCAAAATAGGACAGGAAAGGTAAACTTGTCCTTTACATTTTCAGACAATTCGTTTTTGACTCATCTGCACTTTTTTATAACAAATAAAACCAAGTGTATATTACCTACAACAGCAAAAAAGCGACCTATAAAAATAAAAAACTTGTAAATAAGAATAGCTTGTCATTTTCTTATCGAATTTGAACAGTTTTCTTTCCCTTCTCTCCGGAATTAGATATGTGGCGTTCGTGTCGTTTTTATTTTCTATTGCTTTACCCTCATTTATTTATTCTTGTCTTGCATGTTTTGTTTTTCAATAGTTTTTTTGGATCTGTGTTAGTATTATTTGCTTTTGATCGTTTGGCGTCTGTGATAGTTGGTGATGTGATGATGCCTCAGCAGAATAATATTGACAAGTACATAAAAGGTTTGATAGTCCGTGTAGACCGGCAAGTCAAAAGACAGTAATGTCTTAGCGAAATGGAAAGAATGAGAAAATAAGAGAAATAAAGGAGTAATGTGGGTATATGGACGTAATAAGGCATATACACATGGTTCGGCTATACTGAAAAAGATTTTTGTGTGTATGTTTCCTATAAGTATTCTATACCATATACTACATAAAATAGTAATGGGAAAAGTGATGGACCAACTGATTCTCGAAACTTGTCGCTTTAAATAAAGAGGCCAAAGGAATAAGAAAGCATTCTGCAGATCTCCTCTACTTTACTAGTTTTGATGCCTAAGAAATTCCGTCGCCACTGCCACTGCTGTTGCTCATATCAAAATTCACTTTTATGGCGAAATTCTGCCATTCATGGACGAAGAAAGTAGAAAAAGAAGTAAAAAGAAAAGAGGAAATCGTACTTGCTGTCTTTCTTCAAAACTTACTAAGCTTTTGTGCTTGATACTTGCATTAAAAGGAAAAACTTTGGGAGGATGACATCAGGAGTTCATCCTCATGATGTAACTCTTTAGCTTTCTTTTGCTTGCCTGGCATATGTACTCAAATAGATTATACAGGGAGAGAGGTGTGTATAAGCACATATAATGCTTATTCAACAACTTCTGACTGTCTGCTCAAGACATTTGATTGCATTTTAACGTATGAAATTATTTACCTTATGAGGATATATATACCACTTTCCCTTCACCACTAAACTTCATATTATGTAAAATACTAAAATAGATGTCTTTATCCACCGTTTTATTTGGAAAAGGCGTCTTTTCCAACTTGAGTATCAACTGTATAATATAAATAGCTTATACAGATATATATAACTGTATATATAAACCATCAGCCATTTCCTTCGATCATCAGCATAATAAGAGAGCAACTTGGGAAGATTATGTGACGGGCAGGCAGATTGTATATTGTACCTACTAACATTTTAAGTTCAGGAACGCCATAAAATCTTTTGGCCATTTGCCCCGTGAACAAGCGTTTTCTTCCATTTGTGTTGAGATTTAAGTCAGGATTGGGCATTCCTATCTACTATCCTGGACGTGATAGCTGAGTAAACACTCTAATTAGAATGTGTGTACTCAGAGAACGTAGTTTAAACTAAGAAGCGAATGCAAATGGTCATGATTCGGATGTCTTTTATAGTTGCACGGGTTGCTGAAGTAAAAATCACGAAAAAAACAGTGTTTTTGGTATTGATGCACTTTCATGTAACCAAACGAAAGAGTATCACTTCCGGGAATCTTTAGTTGAAATTGAAATTGTTAAACAATCCAACGTGTACAGTATAGCCACCAGCGCATACTTGATGATTATAGTAAGGAGTAAAGGCAAATGAAAGAGTTGTTCATTAAAACGTGACTATTTTGAGGATGTTTGCGGGTACAATTTTACAAGAATAAGTGGAGAGACAGCTGAAGCACTTTCTTTAATAATTTCCCGTCCTCTCAAAAAAGAAACCCTATCAAAGGACTATAGTCAAGAAGATGAAGATGAAATTCCACGGGTGATGCGGTCTTATTAAAGTGAAATGGCAATCTTCGTTTTTGTGATGAGGTTGATATTCTTTTTGGTGATGAGAATGTTGTTGACGAAAAGCATAGAAATCACGATAATAGTTACTATATTCCTATATGTAGTTATGTTGAAAGCTTTGCCGAGAAGAAAGTGAAAGAGAACCGAAATTCGGTCTTTTCATGGAAAAACTTATATAGCTGCTTAAGAAAATGTAAAAAATTCTCCAAGTCATTACTTTTTGCTGGTTTTTGCGATTTTTACTTTGATTTTTTTTAAAAATATTTTTATACAGATATATAAGGCGTGTTTTAAGTCCGTCCTAAAGCACAATTTTGTCGTAGTTTTGGGTTTTAGGACATTCAAAATTGCATTTATACTCGTTCCCAAAAATATCCGAAAAAAATATTTCGGAAAAATGACGAAAGATTATTTTGGGATTTGGGAA
>JAQIWN010001146.1:0-22870 GCA_034699025.1 Entomobrya cf. arborea Gr-Col-00668
TTTTTCGATCTACAAGTTGACCTTTAAGAATTCGGGCTGCTGTTAAGGTTTGGACATCCCTAATAATATACAAATAATCTTTAAACTTGCAAATTTCTTGTATACATTAGAAATTTAAACGTTTAAAGTTACAGTCGATTTTACTTACCAACCATCACCCAAAAGAAATATGGCATTTTTAGCTTGTTTAATTAAAGGAGTGACTTTCAAAGTTTGCCTTAATTCAGTGTATGCTTCGTCTCGCCAAAACTGTGCATCTATGTCGCCATTAAAAAGAATCAAATTTTTTAATCAATTTTGTGATTCTAAATTAAAAGAATCTGAATTTATAATAACCGCAAAGTGTTTAATTGTGCAGCGTAGTATATTATATTACTTACCTTCATACATTGTACTGTCATGTGTTCCTGGAGATGACGCTGAAATATAATTTTTTAAAGATTAACTTTAAGGAAAACTGAAAATTTTATGCATATTTAGACCTTGAAAAGTTAAAAAATATTATATGGTATTTAGATGTAAATCATACAAACGACGTCTTTTGCAGAGGTGTATACAAGTAGTAAATTGCAGTAATAAAGTAATAAAACTATCCGACCGGATGGCGTTCTAAATTTTCTTAAAAGCAGACTTAACATTATGAACGAATTTATTTTAAAGTGTAAAAAAATAGCAGAAGTTTCTCGGAGAAGATAATACTGTGTTGATTTCAAGGAGAACACTTCAGTTGAACTGGATGGGTTAGTATCATGTAGAAAGAAATGAGAAAATCAGAGTAAACCAAAAGGGTTCAAGGCTTTTAAGGGCTTGCTTTGTTGAATGCATGCATGCAATATGTACATGAAATGAACACACGAATGAGACAAAGGAAACCATTTAAACTAAAGCAGCTAAACAGCTTTTTAGAGTGTTCACTCACACAATCAGTTTGTTTATACAGGTTTGAAAATTATTTTTAGAATTGTTTGTTTTGAGGAAGAGTTCACTCGAATATTTTCCTGTAAGTACATACTTTACGATTTGACATTGATCTTTGGAAAAATACTAATACATATGTATACAATCATAAAAGCTTTACATGTCTGCAAACGCACTGAAAAACAGGAAAAATTGAATGATACACGTGCTTTGATGTAGGAAAAATGTCTTAACAAATATTGCAGTTACATTTTAAAATTAGAAGTTGCTAACAGGCAAAGAGACATTGTGTTATGTGTTGGGGAAATGAATGGGCATTCATTAATCACATTTGTTTCCTAAATGACAGGGAAACTGAATACGCATTTACACATAAGTTTACAAACTTGCAATGTAATGAGTTTGTGTCTGAAATACTAGATTGCTATTGTTTTTTATGTTTGAATTTGATACGTAATAAAGAAAATGAGATACTGCAAGTCAGCGTCTAGAAATTAATGTTATAATTTATTATTAAAATACCTGAGGGAGCTACTTTCAGTAGCTGGTCGTTTTAATGTAGTGATTTGGAATTGGTAACAAATTGATTATAGTACAAAACTTCTTAAATATGCAAAACATTTCCTTAATGCTGACTTTGCAATAAAAAATAAATGTTTCATTCAATATATTAATTTTGCTTCTACGAACATTCGTTAATTACGATTGAAGTATGTTTAGTGGGACTGGATTAATTTTTGTTCTTCGACAAATTAAAAAATGGTTGATGGAGGTTTTAATTTTTGTACATCAAATGACCAGTATGAATTATATGGAGTAAATAGACGGAAAGGTGGCTAATACATATATGTTCGTTAAATAGTTTCAGAATTTTTTAAATTTTGTTTCTTGGGCTAAAATATAAGTCAAACCTGAATGGTAAGCCGTTTGATAGTACAATTAAACAAGTTAACAAGTTCTGCAAATGTTTGAGCTGGCGCTGTATTACCGGAAGTATTGAATTTCTTGATTTATGACTTTTGACATTGCCTCTCTGTATCCAAAAATCTATACTTTATGCTATTATATTATAAAATATCAGAATTCCTCTGCGCAAAAATATCATTCAGAGACTTGCACACTCCACTTCTTATTGCGTAAATTTTTGAAAGTTGAATTCATGTATTCATTCGTAAAAGTAAAAATCATACATTATATAATACTCGAAGCATCCGCTTTCCACAATTAATTCGGCAGCAAAGAAAATCCGCTAGATTTTTTGTTCTCAACTAAAAATATTCTCCTTCTATGGACATTATTTGGTTGAAATGCATGCAAACTTCAGTCGACTATTTTAGAACCCGTATAGACATTAAAGGCTTGAAAAATGCTTCAAAATTCCAGCATTTCAAAATATTTGGCATTACATTTTGCATTTTTTTGTCACGCGTTCCAAATGTTGGCTCTGAATTTATTTATAAGTTAGCACAACAGAATTAATTTACTAAGCAAATATTGCTAAGTCGTAAAAGTGCAAAAATACTGTAAATACCTAGTAGGGTTCCCCAAAACTATTCATGGTTATTTTAGAGATGTGTCCATAAACTTACTACTTCAATGTAAAAGCAGCCATTTTCATGAATAAAAAATGATTTCGTGCTTTCATACTCCTTTTTGTTGATTTTTGGTTGCTGGACACACGCAAAACCTAAAGCAGAAGTTTATGTATTTTCTGTTATACCAAATAAAGGGAAATGTGATAAAATCTTATGCCTTATTTCGTATAACATATGTTTAAGTAAGCTCGTTTGATAATTTAATGTCATATCAAATGTCACAAACAATGATGTAAGAAATATCAACGTCAACCTTTAAAAAGTTAAATAAAAAGTTTTATAGTTTTTAGTCAATGTCTTAGCAAAGTGCCGCGAGGTTGTTTTATCAAAATGCTTTTCCGTCATATTCAAATATTTGAATTAATTCTACAAATTCCAATAAATCTGCGTTTCGGAAAATTAAAATGGATCAGGAAAACCCGTCGATTAGTAATATTGAACCGCCCAAAACTATGGAAACGTGACACCTTAGAAATCAAAACTTGGATTCACACAATTCTAACCATAATTGTCGGAATTCAAACGTTTCATTCGTTTAGTCAAAAGCAATCTTTCAACGACGAAACTTTTTCATACGCAAGTGGATTTCTTTATGGAATAACCTTTATCGCATTTGTACCAGTTAATTTTCTTCTTTGGTCTTGTTTAAATAAGGCCAGTTCACAGTGTGCATACATCAACGGAATTGTTGAGCTTGAAAGCTATTGTACAACTTATAACAGGTTTCTGAGGAAAACCAAGTACACTTTGATTGAGAAGTTAAATTTGTTTGCAACATATGCCATAGTACCAAGTGTAGTTTTATTTCACTCAATATATTTATACGGACTTCACTGGATATCTCCTTGTAAACCTTCGATAGTGTTGTATTTTTTAATTCCTGAGTGTCATTCAACAACAAATTTTAGTATCTTTTTTAATGAAGTCATAAAAGTCACGATATTTATTGTAAACCATTGGGCTTGGATATTTAGTATGTGCATTGTACAATATGTGGTTGGTGTGATAATTGTTCTGTGTTCATTAAGCTTCCGCAATTTTTTAAATACTTTTGACCAAATGCACAAGCTGAATTCACAAATCAACTTTAACCAAGATGAAATAATGTACAGAAAAATTCAGGTTTTAAATGGATTATGCAACGAAGTTCAGCACGGTGCTCCAATGTTTTTCATCATGTTTTGTGGTGCATTTATTAATGCAGTATCAATGGCAGGAACGACACTGGTTCCATTGAAAAAAGCCAATGTTCTGTGCTTGGCAGTCTTCATTATAATGTTAGTATATACGACAATATTTTTACTGGTATTTTTGGGTGGAATGGCAAATATTTTACACCATTCTAGACAGCTACTACAGAAAAAGAGGAAACTAGTGTTCGAAACGGGTAAAGGTGAAATTCAAAGGCAAAACAGGCGAAAACAGAAGTTTTATTTGTCATGCCAACCTGTGAAGTTTAAGTTTGGAGAGCTAAATTTTGTCGATCGATTAACCCCATTGACGTGTACAGTTTTTGCGAATAGAATGGCTTTGCAACTTTTGCTGTTGGGAGGAAAGAGACTAAAAAGTGGTTTTTAAATATAAGAGAATGATTCACAAATTTTAAGATTCATGGAAAATACAGAAAGTGCCTGCATGCTAGTGAACGAGTGTAGGGTAACATAACCATTGGAAAGTTTTGGGATGTTTGATTTCAAATCATAATGATTTTGATAATAATGATAAAATAAATAAGACACACTGAACTGGTACTTGATTGAAGCTCCGAAAAAAATGGTCTACAAAATTGATACGTCGACAATATTTTAATTTAAAATTACAAAATTAAAATGCTAAATTATCTCATTTTGAGCATTTGCAACATTAAAAAGAAAGTATTGTTTTTACTGTTTTAGGATTTATGCTTAATTAATGAAGTAATATTAAGTCAAAGTTTCCTAATATATGTGTAGAAAAACAGAAATGTAGCCAAATATGTGATTTTAAATTGTAATATAAGTTGATTCGCTATTATATTACTTTTATAGAATTGTGAACTTTCCAATATTTCTTTGTAAACGAATAGAATTTGAACTTATTTCTAAGAAGCTTATTTTTGACAAGCGTCATAAATTATGTTGTAGAGTTTTAAAGCGAGATTTTTTAATTCAAAAGCTGAACAATTTAATTATTTAAAGATTTTCATAAGTTTAGTGTGAGGATTTAGAAAAACTTTCGCTCGATAGATTGTTATATAGCAAATTATAAAAAAGGATTTCTGATTCTGAGAAATCAATGTCAAAACTTAAAAACATATCTGTTCTGCGCATTTCTCATTGTAATTTTGATTTAGAATGATGTATGAACTTTAAGGCAATCGTGTAAAATATGTTTGTTTATGTATTCAAAAGGATACATTATTATTTCGGTCTCCCTAAAGCGCGTAAACATGTTTTTCAAACAATTTGAAACTTTTCCGCAATTTTGCTAAGCAAAATACACTTATGCATGCATATGTATTTCTTATCAATATTCAAACCAGACTTACAAGGAGAACTATTCCACTTGCCCCAAACTCCCAGATAAATAAAATATAGAAAAATAATCTATAATTCAAACTGATCACGATTCCAAAAACATTTTGCTAAAAAATTAATGTTCAATAGCTTAGTTTTGACGTCGAAAAGTAAGCGGCAACGGACACTTAGCTTGGATGTAAAGCAAGCAGTCCACTCAGCTGCGCGCTCCAAAGAGAGAACCTTTTTTCGTATCCGTCGCTCACTTTGCTGCTTGGCTGCGTAAAGCAGCTGGTTTTAGATCTTAGCTAAGCGTGTGTCGATGCTTTAGTTTTGACGTCAAAATTAAACTATTGAACATTAATTTTACAGCAAAATTTTTTTTGGAATCGTCATCAGCGTGAATTGAAAATTATTTTTGTACATTTAATTTTTCTAGGAGCTCGGGGCAGTTGAATAGTAATCCTTGTTAGCTTGCATCATTGCAAAAATCTTTTGGGTTTACATGATAGGTAAGACGAAAACCTGTAAACATGATGACTCATGACATGATAAATATTTTGATAAACTCACTAGTGGAGAAAAACTTAAAAGAGGAATCATTCATTTTAATAAAAACATTGAAATGGAGGGTTCTACAACTAACGGGTTTGACTTAAATTCATTTAAGTCAAAAGACGTATAACAAAATTAATTATAGTCATAAAACCTTTCATGTAAGCGAACACAAAACAGGTAAATTTGATATTATTTTAAGATAACTGGTTTAGTTTACTTCTGGTTTAGTATTCCCTTTAATTTAATAAAACGAGCCTTGTCAGGCTATATTTTGGTATGAAACAACAATTCCTAAATTCTCGCAGACTATTCGGCTGAATAAACATTTTACTTAAGTCATTTTATGTATAATATAAACTGATTCAAAATAAAGCGAGACGAATTTTATAAAACTTTATTGACCTTTTAGTTATGTTTTGTTGTTGCTCCATAAAAGACTTAAATTTTAAGTTCTGATGTAAAATAAAGAAAGAAATTTTCTAATACTTTTTTTGAAAAAGTTCTCCTATTTACCTCGTTTAAAAATTCTGGTTTATTTTTAATATTAACAAGTATTTAATTTTAACAAATCTCACCCTATTCTTTTCTTAAAAGACATACATCACAAAATCTAAAGTCTCACGAATTGTAGGAATTAAAGAATACATATTTATCTGATTGTACCCAAAATGCTTCTCAAGCACATCAAAGTATTTGAACTTCTTTGTACGATTCCATATATATTGAAATTTGTAAGAGTCAAATGGGATTCTAAAAATTACAAGTTGGTAGTAGTGAATCACGCAAAGCCTGGTGCGACCAATTTTTTAAAAGTCAACATTTGGTTGCATACTTTAATTGCTTTTACTGTTCTATTCCAATATTTCAATTCCCTTTTTGAAAGTTCTAGTGCAGACAATCACAAAATTTCATTTGGAACCGGATTTCTAAATGGAATGGCTTCATTAGCCCTTGTTCCTACAAACTTTCTTATTTGGTCATGTTATAAATTGGCTTCAAGCCAGTGTGCATTTGTGAATGGTGTTGTTACATTAGAGTCGAATAAAGACGTTAGCGTCACAAAAAGAAAATATAGCTTACTTGAAAAAATAAACTGTTTGGGAGCATACTTGGTGACTCCAGCTGTAACTCTATTTTACATAATTTATCTTTACGGTCTACATTGGATTTCTCCATGTAAATCTTCAATAGCTTTTCATAAAATAATTCCTGAATGCCGCTTAACAAAACCAATAGGAAGTTTCATAAACTTTTTTATCAAGCTTTTGGTATTCTTAATAAACCAATGGGCTTGGATGTTGTCAGCGTACATAATACAGTATGTTGTATTTGGTTTACAAGTTCTCTGTTTGTTAAGCTTTCGCGACTTCCTTCACGACTTTGACCAGACGTTTGATTCAGATTTAGATCCTGATTCGGATGTTCACGAATCTGCTTTAATGTACAGAAAAATTCAGATTTTAAATGTAATTTGTAACCAAGTTTTGCACGATGCGCCAATGCTCGTAATCATGTTTTATGGTATGTTTGGTCAAGCTGCAGGAATGACCGCACTAGCTTTAGTACCTTGGAACAAGGACAACTGGATAGTTTTGACTTGTGTTGTTGTGATATTATTCTACACAAACCTGTTTTTAATTTTGTTGTTGGGTGCCATGGCTAATATACTTCAATGCTCTAAGAAAATCCTTTTTAAAAGAAGAAACTCAATTGACAGAAAACGTGTAAATACTAAAAAGAATTATATGTGGGTTAAAAAGTTTTACATGTCATGTCGTCCAGTAAAATTTATGTTCGGGGAACTAAATTTCGTGGACAGATTAACTCCTGTAAATTGCACAATATTTGCAAATAGAATCACCTTGCAACTTCTTCTGTTGGGAGGAAAAGCTCTTAAGAATGGCTTTTAAAATAATCTAAAAACAATTTTGTATCGAACTAAAAATGGTTGCATGATTACAGTATAACTTATAAAATTGAATTCCTTCCTTGTTAATCTCCTTTGTCAATTTATCATCGTCATATCAGATTTATGTACACATAGTATTTTAAACGAGAGCGAAATAAAGTTGATCCAGTACTTCTAGTTATGCCTACGTATCATACATTTTTTAACTTGATATTCTATTTTATATAGTTTTATGTATGTATACATAGCAGTACATGTGAAATGTATTCATTTTGTTTATTTATAACAATGCAAGTATTCGATTTAAGAAAATTATTGTGAATTTATTAAACATTGTACGTAAACATGTTTTCAACTAAATGAGTACTTTTTGTCTCTTTTTCTCCGCCTAATTTCCAGAATCAATAAAAACAAGGCTTGTGAATTTTAAGCTGAAATATTGAGTCTTGGCTAAAGAATACTCCCAAAGCATGATTTTGGAGGGTAATTGTAGCCCAATTGTAAATTTATAGGTAAACCTAATCGTGTCGTGGAAGATAAAATAAGGCGGTTCTATGCTAGGAAACTTATTTAACTAACTACTGGTTTCATAATTCATTTAATATTAATTTTGGGTGATAGTAATAATAAACAAATTAAATACAATTCTTAGCAGTTGTAAACAGTTTATATTTGTTATTTTAGGTACTTTATAGTTTAAGTCTTATGAAGCATGTTAAGTGATTAAGTAAAGTGTTTGAGAAATATAGATAAATTTATAAAGAATTTTTATTCTAGCCCATTATTGTTTTACACCAGGAACGAATTTTAAATAATGACAAAAAATCAACAACTAAATCAATTTAAAATTGACGTTTCTACATATGCTTTAAAATCTATCATCAAAAGTTACATGTTTTGCTTTTAAACAAATCAAAGCTTTTAATTTAACCTAAATATTTCATTAGCTATTTAAAGTTTTAATCCATTTTGAAGTTAGAATGTATTTTACACAAGATCTGAAATTTTGAAGCAAAAATTTCCACACTTAAAACTTCAACCGTCGTCTCACAAATTTATTTGATTTTAGTCAAAATACTTCTCAGTCATATAAAAACATTAGTACTCATCTGCACTGTTTCAAAAAGTCTGTTTTGTTAGAACCAAATCGGACGGTATCCTCGTTTCGAAGAAACGTTCTTCGTTTGATTTGGTAAATCAAAAAAAAAGTTTGGTCCGACTGATTCCATGAAAAAAAGGATTCAGATAAAGACAATAATTTACCTGCATAATTTTATACCAATATTTCAATGCTCTGTTTTCAAGTAAAACCTCAGACAACTACACATTTTCATTTGGGGACGGATTATTAAATGGAATGACATCACTGGCACTTGCTCCTACAAACTGTCATATATGTCAGGTTGTGAACTACCCAAACCATCTGTATAATTTTATTGGCCATAATTTGATTAAAAGGATTGATTTAACAAAATACTCGACGAAGCATCAAATTAATGGTAGGAAACTAAAACATTAAATTTTTAATATGGTGAATCGTTTAGCTGTCGTAAAATCGTCTTATATTTATGTAACTACACTATCTCAAAATGTAAACATGTTTTGCATCCAAAACTTAAATTTGTATAAAACAAACATTTCGTAGTTTTGATGTTATTTTCTGACAAATTCTAAAAAGTTTTATTTGTCATGCCAACCTGTAAGGTTTTAGTTTGCAGAGTTGAATTTTGTTGATCGGTTGACTCCATTGACCTGTACAGTTTTTTCAAATAGAATGGCGTTGCAACTTCTGCTGTTGTGGGGAACGGGACTAAAAAGTGGGTTTTAAATGTGAAGGAATAATTAACAAACCTTAATACGATATCAACATAACATACAGAAAGGGTTTTTACGCTAGTGAACGAATGCAGAGTAACGTTTAACATTAAATTTAAAAAAAATTAAACGACAAAATTACCTAATTGTTTGAGCATGGGCAACATTAAAAATAAACTATTTTAACTGTGTTGGGAATTTATGTAAAACACAATCTACAAACAATACAATTTCACAAGTAAAGATTTCTAATCTTTGGAAAATCAAAAGCATATCGTATTTTTTATTTACTAATACTTGAAATACTAATTCAACTTGGCTCACTAATAGATTACTTGATAGAATAGCGAACGTTCCAATTGTTCCTTGTAAAAGTATCGACTTTGAATTATAATAACCTCTTTCTTACAACCTTATTTATGAATATTGTAATAAATTATGTTGTAGCGTTTACGTAAATTTTTTTCTTCAAGCGCTATCTAATATTTGCTGTTTTGTGCCGAAAAATTATCGCAAAGTTGTATCAGTAAGTTAATCTAACTTTGTTAACATAGCTGTATTATGTCGTAATGTTTGGTTAGCAACAAATACATATTTACTTTCTTGTAAGTTTGCAGAAAGTGCCTTTAGCGCAGAACTCACTATCACACATTGGCTGTAAGTAAGAATTGAGCAATGTATTTGTATCACGAAAAATAAATAATGCATAAAATATATTATTCGGGAAAAGTAAGCTTTGTTGTATCAACAATTTTCTCAATGTGGTGCCAGTTGTACTTCTAGTGCATTTAATATATCTTTATGGACTGCATTGGCTTTCGCCGTGCAAGTCTTCAGTTGCCTTGTATTTCGTAATACCTGAATGCCTATCAACAAAACAAATGGGAAGTTTTTGGAACCTTTTTATCAAAACTGTGATATTTTTAATAAATCACTGGGCTTGGCTATATTCATCGTATATTGTACAATATGTAATTGGTGGAATACAAATTATTTGTTCATTGAGCTTTCGCGATTTTCTTTATAAGTTTAACCAAATATTTGATATAAATTGTGACAAAGCACTGCATCAGTCAAGTTTACTGTACAGAAATATTCAAATCTTGAATGGAATTTGTAACGAGGTTCAGCATGGAGGCCCAATGTTTATAATAATGTTTGTTGGTACGTTTGTTCATGCTGTGGCGTTGACTGGGTTAGCATTGGTGCCCTGGACCAAACAAAATTTTATACCGATAGCTTGTTTTTCATTGATTTTCGTCTATTCAGTTCTCTTTCTTTTAGTTTTGTTGGGAGGAATGGCCAATGTGCTACAAATATCTAAGCAAATACTCGTGAAAAGAAGAACGGAATTTACTACCTTAAAGACAAATATCAGTACGAAAAGAAATGCCCGTTGGGTGAAGAAATTTTATAGGTCGTGTAGTCCAGTAAAATTTAAGTTTGGGGAAATGAACTTTGTGGATCGATTGACACCATTGAACTGTACAGTTTTTGCAAACAGGATGACACTGCAGCTGTTACTGTTGGGTGGGAAAGACCTTTAAAAGGCAATCTAAAAATGTGTCGTTTTGTTTAGATTTAATTCATTTTTTGCAGGAATTTGGTTTAATGTTCAGAAAGTTTCAAGGTTTACAACTGCGTAAATATACTGTGTAACAAAGTTTTGCACGATGCTCCAATGCTTGTTATAATGTTTTATGGTATGTTTGCTCAAGCCGGAAGAATAACTGCACTGGCATTATTGCCTTGCAACAAAGACAACTGAATTTTGAATTCGTTGTTAGTAATTTGATTCTACTGAAATCCGTTTCTATTTTTATTGTTGGGAGCCGTGCCTAATATACTACGGTACTCTTAAATAGTCCTGTTTAGGAGAAGGGGATCAAGATTCATAGTCAAAAGAAAAAATGCGGATACTTTAACAAATTATAGATTGGCTTAGAAGGTTTACAATTAACATTATCCAGTAAAATTTAAGTTTGGGGAACTGAATTTTGTGGATCGAAGGACTCCACTGAATTGTCCAATTATTGTGAATAGAATTACCAAATAAATTCTTTTGTTGGGACGAAAAGCACTTAAAAATGGCGTTTAATAATTAACATTTTGCTCTTCGATATTTATTACAAAATAATCTTCATCATGGCGTATCATCCTTAAGTCATACCTATCCAATTTTTCTAAATGTTAAATTAAGTTTGTTGTGATAATATTACCTATATCAACAATGAAGGCCAATGTATCGCTTGTCAAAATTGTATTAAAAAATTCTTAGGTTGTTGAATTACCAAACTGACTGTGTAATTTTGTTGGCTATATTTTGATTATAAGGATTGATTTAATAAATTACCTACTATAGAGTTATCAATGGAATGGTTTGAAACTAAGTTATTATAATTTTAATATGGTGAATTGATTCCTTTAGAATGACAATATGTCGGATTACAGTTGCCAAGTCCAGTTTATAGTTAATTTAAATGGAGAAACAATAAAATAAACTATTGTTACTCGTTTCCTGACATATTGTCAATTCTAAAGGATTCAATTGTTTAGCTGTCGTAAAATTGTTTAATATTTATGTAACTACACTATCTGAAAATGTAATTTGTATCCAGTATTCAAATTTGTACAATATGAACATTTTGTAATTTCGATGTTATTTTTTTTTTTGATAAACTTTAGCTTATTTTAACATAAACTTTTACCTTTAAATAAATACCAAAAACGTGACGGACAACTAGTAATTTAGCCAAAGGTTTACAAAACTGATTTCCCAGAAGTAAGTTAGCCCACCCATTATTTATATCAAATTTCGAGCTTTTTATATTTCAAGAAAAACAAACATTAAGATTTCACTATTTCAGATTTCATTTGCAAACAGTTTAATTTTTCTTAAATAACATGAATTCTGTAGATAAATTTGAACCTGGTCATGTCGATGAATTAACTTTGTTTAGTAGTTTATTTCGATTTCCCAAACTATAAAGATATAATTTTCGTTCAATTTTATTAAATTAAATGTTATAAGATATACAAGTATATGTTGTAGATATGACTCTTAAATAGATTGACTAAGAACGACTCTTTAATTACTTGGCAATTAGAAAAAGCATTTGTTGGGTATTTCAAAAACGGAAAATTTTGATTTTCAGTCCTACGATCAAAGTTAAACTTCCAAATTCTAGATCAATCAGTTTGAAGAATCAGCCAGATAAAAATATTGACTTGGAAAACCAATATTTGCTCCAAAAAAGTTTAATTTTATTTAATTTGTGTGTAAAGCAATAATAATGCTCTATCTTACATCTCAAGGCAAATAAAGTTATTTTTCATAAATCGTATTCTGTATCATGTATTCACATACAACTTAATTGTTTTTCCTTGGGTTATCCTAAACCACGTACCGTGCATTAAGGTGCACACTTCAAGTATTCCATATTTTCATTATTAAAGCAGAATTTTGGTGTCTCACTTTTAAATAACTTGCAATAATCTTTATAATGTAAAACGAACCTTGAAAATTCGCTTCAATTTTCAGCCTTTCAAGTAGCAAACCTATATGTCTTAGTTATTGCTTACGACTTTAACTACATTGATTTTATTCGGCATGCTTTACAAAAACATCAAATTGTTTGAAATGTTGTGTACAATTCCATTTAGGCTTAATATCATAAAAACTAAATGGGATTCCAAAACCTGCACTTTAATACTTGCAAATCCTTCAAAGCGGTGGAAATCGGATTTATTGAAGATCCAAATTTGGATGCACACGGCTGTAACTTTAATAGTTGCTTTGCAAACCGCCTACTCACTTGTACCAAGCAAAACTCCAGGCCACCAAAAAGTTACATTTGCAAATGGATTTTTGTACGGAATATCCATTATAGGCTTTTTTCCAATCAACCTTATAATCTGGTCATGTTACAAATTAGCTCCCAATCATTGTGCTTTTGTCAACGGTGTATTAAAATTACAGTCTTTCAGCCGACTTGATTTAGTATTTCCAACAAAAAGAACATATTCTCTGATTGAAAATCTAAATTTGATGGGAGCATACTTATTTGTTCCTGTTGCTATCGTATTCCATTTAACTTATATATTTGGAGTACATTGGAATTCGCCATGCAAACCTTCAATAGCTTTGTATTACCTTTTGTCTGAATGTCGTACAACAATTCCAAAGAAAGATTTTTTGGCTTTTTGCCTTAAAGTTATAATATTTTTGTTAACTCAATGGGCTTGGATGCTCACGGCTTGTATAATGGCATATGCAGCTTGTGGAATACAAATTCTTTGCTCATTAAGTTTTCGTGATTTATTTTATAATTGCGAACAATTATTTAACAGGGGATCTGAAATGTCAGTATACGAACCTAGCTTGATGTATCGAGCGATTCAAATTCTAAATGTAATCTGCAACGAAGTTCAGCACGGTGCTCCAATGTTTGCAACACTCTTTTACGGCATTTTTGTTCATTCCCTGGCAATGGCTGGATTAGCATTGGTACCGTGGGAGAAAGAAAACTTAATCTCTCTTATATGCTTTGTGATGATTTTAGTTTACTCAATTTTGTTTTTACTTGTTCTTTTGGGTGGAATGGCTAACATATTACAGCATTCAAGACGATTATTGATAAGGCGGAGAAAATTACAATTTCTGATTGGAAGACCAAATACAGCTTTTAATAAAAAGAATATTCATTGGATGAAAAAATTCTACACGTCGTGTCGTCCAGTTAAACTTAAATTTGGGGAACTAAATTTTGTGGATCGTTTAACACCTTTAAATTGTACAGTATTTGCAAATAGAATTACACTGCAACTTTTGTTGATTGGAGGAAAGGCTCTTCGAGATATCTGAGCATGAAATTTGTACCAGACATTCTAAACTTAAAAAGTTTAGATTGTAGTAGCTCTTCTTTTTTATGTCAAGACATTTACAGAAATATGAGCATATGATACTTATTTTATTTTATTCGTGTGGTGAAACGGTTTTAAACCCATGGAAGAAAAATGAGCTGATTACCTAATCACCGAATTGTGTTTTCCTGTTTAATTATCGTTGATGTTTTGTCGTCATTAAGCTTTAACGCACATAATAACGCCAAACGCCTTATTATGTTGTGGTAAATAAATTGTATGCGTAAGTAAACATTTTGAGATACAACTTGTTTTAGTTTAGCCTGAAACTTTATTCATCTGCATTGTATGATTTGAATATTTTAGTTATATCATATAATAAATGTATTTAAACTCAACATTCAAAAATTATTCCAGAAAATAATAAATCTCAATTATTTTCGAATGAAATAGTATAAAAATCTTGATATCCAATGTCTCAAATAACTATTGATTATTCTAAGCACGAACGTTATTAGCTTTGTTGAATCAACTGCGATAATAATCTATATATTTAAACTGTTCAATAAGCAAGTTTTAATTGAAAATTTTACATAAGGTAAAAATAAAATAGCAATATTTCAAAGCACAAAAGCAATTTATTAGGTCTGGATCACTACCACTGGCAATAATTATCCAACTGAAGAAGCTTTTTAATTATTTGTGAGCTATTTAACTTATATTCATTTTATATGCTAATGTTCATCAATTGTATTTTATCCATTTCAAAAATCAAACTATCAAGAAAGAAGCAATTTAACCTGAATTGCCCTGAAGTTTGGAAGGTTTGGTTTTTTAAACTGAAGCTCTAAGATTTCGCAAAAATATACATTTTTTTGGTTTTAGCATCCCCTAGAAAATTTAAAAGTAAAAGAAGAAAAAAAGCTAATTATTAATTTAAATATTTGAATTAGACATTAAGTCTAACTTCATTCGTATATTTTTTTCTAAAACGACCAGCTAGTTTTGTATGGTTCGAAAAGTTTACCAATAGCAAAACTACGCTTCTCTAATTGCTTTAATCGCTTGTTAACAAAACAGGTTTTCTTGGAAAACAATTTTTTCAATCAACGGAAACTATTGAATTACTTGTCATATTTGCGTAGTAGAAGACTTTATGGGAAACGACCACATATCACTATAACCAACAAAGGCAAACATATTGAAAAGCAACCAAATTTAGGCTTTCCGCGCACCCAAATGGACTTGCAAATAATATTGTTAAATTAAATGTTAGTTTGGAAGAAAGGAAAATTTACAACGTTTAGCTAAAATACTTGCAACTCAAAATAAGGCTCACGTAACCAGCTAGAAATAAAACAATTGATAAAATGTTATTAAAGGCTTTTAAATGCATAATGTTTGTCCTTATTTGTCAAAACGTCATTTGCGCACATTCAAAACTTAACTTTTATTCTAAAACTGTTAGTGAAGACCAACTAAAATATTTAGACACGTTTAGGCGTTGCATGTTGTACTTACTTAATTTCCAGGGTTATAATATAGATCTACCTCTTATATCTCAGCCAGTTGCACTTTTAAAGTACTACTCTTTAGCCAACAGCGAACAAGTGTTTCCAATAGAGACTTATTATGAACCTGAAGAAATGAATGAATCCAGACATGAATATAATTACTACGATAGTCTGCTTGTTAAAGACAGCTTTGTCAATTCAAAGAAAAATTTAAAATGCGAGATTATCATACATCTTCATCCGCCAAATGAAGAAGACTCTCCTAATCTCTACTTTTGGAGATATTGGGGGATGCACCGTATTCTCAAAGATCCATTTTTATTGGCTTTTGAACGCAATAGATGGAAATGGGAAATACTGAACACAACTCCAAAGCTTTCACTCTTGATATGCAAATCAGGTCGCGGACAAACCTGTGAAAACAGCTATCACAAGAATAAATGGATTTTGTCTGCGTTGGGTGGTGACAATGAAATTCGATTTGACGATATGATTCAAATTTGGGAAACCTTGCCAAATGGCTTTCACTTAAGCATGCTATGTCCATATTGCAATCCATGTGATCCCCTACACATGGTGGAGATTTCAAAAACAATCTTGAAATCTAGTATGTGGCTATTCGACACTAACTTTGTAGCACCGAAATCTCTTCCGCATTCAGTTAAAATCATTTTGTGCTGGGGTAGCACCACAGAATACGGAAAAGATTATGAAAAAGGAGCAAATACTAGAAAAGACATAATGAAGCGACTTGGACAGCTTGACCTGAAAACGGATACCGACTTTCTACCACATTTGATCGACATTCATGCAACAAAACTGTTTTTCCCAGAAAACATTACACTACGTCATAATGCCGAATATGAAGAGGATAGATTGGATTCGAAAACAATCTGGGTTGAGGGTTGCACAGAACCAGTTACCTTTCCAGGCAAGTTACGCCCGTTCGTAGAAAGAGCCATAAAGGAAAACTTTGCATTTTTTCATGAAACTGCTTTAATTTTTCAAAAGAAACAACTTAGATTTGTTAGCTGTCATAAGGAAGTACCACATTGGATTACGCAACTAAATCAGTTGGTTTTTGCATTTGATACGGCAACGTGGCTTGTACTTATTTTAGTTCTCTTTGTAGTCGCTAGAATTTGGAGCTACTCATTAGCCACACACAGGAAGCTGAATAATAGTACAGAAATGTGGAACGCAAGTTTTTCATTCATTGCATCATTAATGGACCAATCTTGCAGTATATTTGGAAAGAAACAAAACAATCGAATTTTACTATTTGGTTTACCAACAATATTTCTCTTTTTGAGCAATGAGTACAAGGGCGATAACATAACTAATCTTACAGTAGAACCAAGTCCAGAATCTTTTGACACTTTTGATGGCTTGGTCAAAAATAGTTTTGACATAAGGTCACGAAAATTTCAACTTAAATATTATGTATATTCGTTTTTGAAAGAGAATGCACCAGGGATAACCGACTTTTTTCAAGAAAACGGACATGAGGCTTTTCCAATAGTTTCTGAATTATGGCATCATATGTCATTAAGATTTAAATATAATGAGCAAAATAGGATGGCAGCATTGAAAGACAAAATATCACCAAAACTTTGGTATTATTTCAAACATTCCAAAATGTTAGTCGAATGGAAGCATAGCAAAGGTGGTCGTGGTATAAAGGAAAATGTCGAGCAAATCAAAAGTATGCAAATGGAAAAGTGTAGTAAAACAGCAGTTATTTTAGACGACAATATGGCACTGCAATTATTGACAGCTCTGAAAAATAGTGATAAACCGGCTTTCTATGGAAAAGATGTATTAATTGAGAACTATATTGGCTATACATATGAAGGATATTTTACACGACATGTTTTGCAAAGGCTTAGATTTTCTTTTCAAACTGGAATAATTGATTGGTGGCAAAAGTATTTGAAATGGTTTTTGGTTCTGAGCACCAAAATAAAACATGAGTACAATGCTACTACATATGAAACAAAGTCTGGGAGCAAAGGTTCAGGAGTTTATGTTTTGTCTATGATACCAGTTTTTGGCTTAGCATTGGCCTTGACTGTTTTTATCTGTTATGATTGTCATGCCCTAGAAAGCCTGTTTTACTGTATTTGGAATTGTGTCAAAACAATTGGGGACACACCAGGCAGTAAGCTTAGAAGTAAATTGTCCACACAGGTAGGTGGTTTCAAAAGCGTCCCGTCAGCAATTAATGATGATGATAAATTCGAATGCTTTTTTTGCCAAGAAATCATTTCAAAACCATACAAAAATATGAAATTGCACATGGTAGACTATCACCTCGAACAATTTTTCCTTGAAACTTTGGCTAATTGTAAAAATATTGGTGAGTTTCATGATATGACTACTTTAGTTCTGAATTCAGAAATAGAGTCATTTGACACTAAGAATTGTAATAGTACGGAAGATCACTCGTATTGTCCTTATGGTTGTAGTAATGTGAAACCAGGTAGTGAATTATCTCTTAAACTCCATCTAATTGAATATCACCATAAAATTATGTCAGATAAGCTACAAAATCTTGTTCGCATTAATGGTACATAAAATAGCTAGATTTTAAAGTTAAATAAATTAATTATAAACAGCTTGTTATTTGTTTAAGACACACCATCTTTTGCTCAAACATTTACACTTTGATGTTGTACAACAATAAATTATTTATTTCAAATAAAGATGAAAGCTGTGACGACAAAATTAGGCTAACTTGTACGGTTAAAAAATTTATTGATTTCAATAGATAAGGTCGGAATATATTTTGCAGTGTGGCGTCCATCTAACAAGATACATAAGAAGGCATATAATTAGTTCAAAAATTTTACGCTTGATTAACTGAAAAAATAGAAGGCAAACTAAAACTCCGGCTGGATGACTGTAGATAAGAACACTTAGAAAGATGACTTCTGCCCAAAACATAAAAATTCTCTCTAATACCCAGCCTGCTTCATTCAATATGTGTTCTGTCCATATAAAAGCATTTATGGAATATTGAAACAAGTTATTCGCCACCGAACGTAATTTTCAGTGTTGTTTGCGCATTTGAGGCTGGCTGGGCTGGTATTGATAGTAGCCTAGACTGTAAATCATGATTTTCCATTATTTCCCATTAAATTTCCAAACTAGTAAATACGATATCGGAACTTTGATTTATATGAATATGCTACGTCATTTCGAAAATATTGAACCATCAGCATTCATCTGTAAGCATTAGGCTGTTTTTGACATGGACGGAATTTAAGGATCTTGTGACCTTTTCAGTGTATCTTTTCTTATCAATTTTTATATAACTGACTGTAAGTGTAAAAAGTAATGATGTACACTAAATAAAATTGTTATCCTAAAAAATGATTATAAATGATTGCTATACTATACCGATTTCTATTAGAAAATAAATTTTTTGGTCACATCTTAATTTTTTCACGCTTAGATTTATTTTCATAAAATTCCAACAAACATAGTAAAAACATCGACACAAAAATCTGTACATAATATTTTTCCATATCAAAATTAGATGGCCTACAACAAGGCTTATAAAACCCTCATTATGGAAACAATCAAAAGTGTAAAACAATAGAAAAACGTTTGTTCTGAGAAACACATGTAAATATTGTCAAATTTGTTGGAATTGGAAATTAATTTAAAAACCTAATTAGACCCATCAGCAGTCATTGCTTTCCTATATAAAGGCAAACGTAAAGAAAACTTACATACGTGTGATTTTTATCACTCCTTTCATTGTTTTGTGAAGACGTTAACCGGAAACTACCGGATTCAAATATTGCACCTGTATACTGTGCAACATGTTGTTTTTTGTTTACTAATAAAATAATAAATTTTGTTATATAATGTATACTGATGATTTTACAGTATTGAAAACAGTCCAATTACATATTTTTAAATCTACATTGTAAAGCTTGTTCCTCGACAAGTAACTAATTTTTTGAAATATTTCATTTTTTACTTTGTTTTTGGATAGTTGCAAAAATATTTTAGTCTCAATCTTAACTCAATCTGAAAAATTTGCATAATATTATCTTACATGTTTCACGGAAAATTTTGTCTTACAATTAAAAAGCTACACATTTGTGATGCATTTTTCTCAAAAAGGTATGCGGAATCGATTTACTATTTAAAGTTGTTACGTAATTTCCGCTTAATTAATATTTGATATCACAAACTAAACGCGAGTGTATATGCAAAAACACAAGATAATTTTTTCATGCACGTGCATCAGTTATCTGGCCAATTATTACATACTAATATGTGGTGGTAAGCTCTTATCATCTTTACTACTTAAAAGATGTCAAGCAAGACTTTGACCTGTACTATCTACTACGTAGAGCATTCGTCATTCGGATAAATAATAAAGCTTCAATTCATTCAAGTTAAACTTGTCTTAGTTCTCTTACTTATTAAGACAAGACATTTGCCGTTATTCTTACTGCTTTAGTTAGTAAAAATCAATTGATGACATACACATACACGGTAAGTAAGCTGCTTGTCTATGAAGTAAGTTCGTAGTTACCAAAATAAAACGATTTCGTAGAAGGTAAATACGCATATTGAAGTGATATTATAAAAGCATGGAAGTAAAATATATGCATTCATTCAAGAACTTTAAAGACACTAAGTCGATTTGAAAAACGTCACAAAAATATCTTAAAATATTCATAGAAATATTTAATTTCATAATGGATTCAAATTTAAAATTAAAATTCTCATCAATTTTTTTCCTGATAGTAATTTTCCATCCACAAATAATTAGATGTCAGGAAGACTTCATTCCAGAACGGCTCTGTGGAGTGCTTTACTCACAAGCAACATTTTCAGGAGAAAACTTCACGATCACTGACTTTGATCAATCAGTAGATCTCAGAAAAGATTATCGCTCGTCAAGATATGGCTGGCCAATGAGTAAAACTGCTAGTATCATTGTAGAAAACGGTTGTACAATGCAAGTTTGCAATGAGACTTATTTCGGGGGAAATTGCGTAAAACTTGGGGAAGGGCAATTTATAGCAAGTCAGTTCATTTCTTCCGTAAAGTGTACCTGTTCCAGAGTAAGTTTATCTATTCATTTACAACTCATAAAATATTGATTGATTTGTATCTATTTAACTATTTATCTTGATGCTGCGACTTTTTATAATATATAGGTTTGCAGTTGCTCAGATTATCAAATTACGTCAGTAAGCAGACATTCAGAGTATGGACGAGCATATTTTACCGACGAAGGTTGCAATATTTGCGACCAAGAATATATAAATTTGGGGGCATTTTCGGCTAGCTTATCACCTGAAACTTCGAGCAAGATCAGAAGTCTAGTTTTAAGGGAAGGATGTATCTTTCAAGGATATTCCAAAGTGTTGTGGCTGGGAAGTATGACAGAGTACACAAACAGTTTTGTAGACGTAAGTATAGAAAATAATATTAACTTAATTTTAAACTATCAAATTAAACTTACTAATCAAAATGTTTGCTTTAAATTAAAATATAGAGCATTTCAACTCCACTGAGATCGTATAGGATCCAGTGTAATAGTACTGATAACACTTTGGACGACGAACTTCCACAAGTTGACCAACCTTCGTTGTTGAAAGATAATGGTAATTTATTTAACTAAATATATTTTTTATCGGAATTTTGTTTTCAGTGAACTTATTAATAAGAAATGAATAATTTTAGACTTACAAATTTTGGATTTACCGGAAACCTCTGAGGACATTCTTGAATTGGTTCGAAATAACGATTCACTTCGTAGCCATCCAGGTATAAATGCTGCCCTTCAGTCTCTACAAAACGGAAGAAGTGGAAAAAGTGCTTATGTTATCGTCATTGGAAACCCCGTTCACTTGCATGTAGGCTTAACATATCAATATTATAAACAAATATTAAAATCACCTAAATATACCAACAGTTTAGTGAATTTTTTTAAAATTTATAATTTTATCCAAATATTCATTTACAGAACCAAATTTTAAAAGGAAAACTTGGAAGTTGTACACGATCTCACAATATTTCTGTTGGGATCAGGTAAACGAAACCCTCTTCTTTCCCTTACATAAATCAACTTACTCGAATTTCATGTTAAGCTATAATTACACTTTTATACTTACTTCACAGAGAGTGTCGATTCAACCTTTATCTTAACGAATTAGGCATCTCCAACGCCGAACTTACTATTATTTCACTGAAACTATTTCCCACCGAACCTGACAATCTTTACTACCGTCGCCTAGCATCCCTTGACCACTATCTGTCTACACATCCAGATTTGAAAAACGTTCTCCCAACTTTAGTAATTTTACAAGGCAAACAACGTGACATATCCGATCTACCTCTAAAACAAACCCAAGAAAATTTAGACGCGCTTAACCTATTTAAAAACCGAATTTTGGATCCAACATATTCCAACTTGATAGTTACTCAACACTACCAAAGCTCATCCGATGAATATCCCGATGAACAAGTTCAAACAAAAATTTTACAAAATCTAGAAAATATTATTCAAGAAAACTATACTTCTTTATATTACCATTCATCTTCTTTACCACCTCAGTTTATTTCAACAGCAGATTATTTAGGTGACCTGACAAGTGTAAATGGATATCTCAAAATGCCAAATGGAGAATATTTCCCAAAGAATTTTCACGATATAATGAGTGTTATCACTGAAAATGGTGCAGAAGAAAGAGATCCTTTAGGGCATGCTATTTTGAAGTGGTCGATGACTCATGACGCTTATGAAAAAGTAATTAGAAATTACGACATAATTACTGCTGACCATCCAAAGGTAGAAGAGTATATTAACAAGTTATCTTATCTTAATTGGGACGAAAAATTTCCAGAGTTTTTGGAAGCTCAACAAAATTTAAAAAATGAGTTGGTTTTGTTGGATACAGTCAGATCACCCGTTGGAACGTTAGTCATGTCAGCAGCTAAGAATTTCGAAAATAAAATGAGTGTAATGAGTAAAACGCAAGCCTTAATGAATGAGATTTTAGAATCAAATATATTAGAAAACCAAGTTGAAATTAAAGAGCTTGAGGATAGTATAAATCAGCTAAATGCTACCCTGCACAGTAAGGATAGGGTTATTGAAGGACTAAAGTCTAGTATAAATGATACTATAAACTTGCAACATAGTTTTCTACTTGATATTATCAGTTTGAA
>JAQIWN010001147.1:0-22864 GCA_034699025.1 Entomobrya cf. arborea Gr-Col-00668
CCTGTACGACAAGACGATATTACATGGAAATCTACAATGTGTACATGTTATGTGTTGGATTCTTTACAAATAAAAATGATCTTTTATGCCGAGTTGCATGAACTCTTGTTTCCGTCAACAAGATAAATGACATGAGTAAGCAAGTAGGATGCTCTAGTAGAGATAAAGATTAATGCACCAATTAAAAATCAATGACTGCACACTGAACATGAATCATGTTGTATACAAGTAATGAATGTGCTGATACACAAATTCATAAAACATTTTTTCGCGCACGATAAATTTTATTGCTCATTATGACGTGATTGACGTGTCAGTCATGACTAGATGAAAAATCTGATTTGAATATAAAAATATGTCGAGTAAAACGAAGTAAAACACTAACAACATTTTTGAGTGAATTGAATGCAGTACTACTATTGCAACTTCTTGAGTTTGCGTTTAAATGGCTTTGGATGATTTTACTCCTGAATTCTGGGACATCTCATACAATTTGTCAGCCCAAGAAATCACATCCTTTACAGCTTCGCAATGTCTCAAAAGCGGTTCCGGAAGACCATCTTCACCCACCTGAGCACCAGATATGGCACCTGCCATCGCTGCAATGGTGTCCGTGTCCCCGCCCAAGCTAATCGCGAATTGCAAACATCGATGGAGCTTGTTCTGGCACTAAACATTAAACAAAATTCATATAGTACTCACTTTGATTTGAATCAATTGCTTTTAATTCAGCATGTTATTCAGATTCAAGTACACACCTCTAGTCCAGAAAGGGGCTTCTGAGACGCCAAAAAGCAATAGATTGCAGTTGGGACAGACTTCAAGGCTGATACGTGGACTCCCAATAATCCATGAATTTCCTCCATTGGAGGAGGCTCCGGCTGTGCAAGGAATCTCTTAACAGTCTCTAAACGTTTAGCATATGAATTAGTGTTCCAAGGAGCGTCTTGGTCCTCGCCCTCAGTTTCTTCCATGACGTTATTATCTGAATCTTGAATTTCAATTTCCTTCATTTTGGCAATAAGATCATCCGCGAATTGAACAACATTTAGGTTTTCCGCTTCGCTGCGCAGTGCCAATCCAACGGCAAGACTCTGGAGAACTGCCCCTTGATGTCCAAGCTTATGATAATGTGTGATTTTCGCCTGTGCACGTGCAACTTCAATTGCTTTCGATTCATCGTAGTTATACATTAAGGCCACAGGATGTACTCGCATTGCAGCACCATTTCCGTACGATCCCATGCCTTGGAATTGCCTCTACGTTCAGAAAGCCATTTGAAAATATTATGTCATTTGGAAAGCTTAGTTTGAACATGTACTGGGGCTTTACCTGAGCTGGCCTATAAGGATCTTCACACCTTGAATTTCTCAGCCCAACAAATACGTCATGTACTGCAGATCCATATCCACGCTTGGGTTCATTGAAGTACTCTTTTGTGAACCTTTTCGCCAAATCAGTTGCATTATAGTCCCCACATTCAACTAAAGACAGCGATACGGACTTTGACATTGCAGTGTCATCCGTATAAGGTTTGAATGGAACTAGAACCATATAAAATTCAATACGCAACCAGTGATTACATATGCATTTATAAATACCAATCGTTTGACATCTTATTATCATTTTAAATTGAACCTACGTCTTTTCTTCGGATCCATAAGCTGAGAAAAGTACGTTTGCAAGTGAGTTCGACTTACCAGTTGCTCCCCTTCAAAGGGACCGCCTAGTTAATTAATGAATAAAATTAGAACATGTATATTCAATACTTTGAATTGAAATGAATACGTTTGTTTCAAAGAAATATTACCTAAACAGTCCCCCAGCAAACTCATAACCATGCATCCTCTAAATCGACTTAACATTTTTTCTGTTACTGTGTACTGAAGGGTTAAAGTTAAATGTCAATCTATTAGGGGCAATGTAGACAACCCTATCTCGTAAACAAGTAATTAACAGTTTAATTTAAAGGGAATTATCCTATTGACGTGAGCATAAATAAATTACAAGTATGAGTAATTATGTATGAGCATTTTAAAAATTATCAAAAGTGATTTAGCTTTCGAAAATTGGTTCCAGCAAATCACCGGGTGCGGGTGTAGTTGGGAATTCTAAAGTTTACACTGCGTATCAAGTTTGCTCTTTGCTCCATTTGCATTCTACGTTTCTCTTCAGGAGTAGCAGCTGTAAGCTGTATGTCAGTGTATCCATATCCATTGCATATTGCATGCATGCATTCGGTATTCGGTGCTCAGATTGGTTTGGTAGAATTGAGCGGAGAGCGGATGATCGCAAAACACGTACGTTTCTTGTTGATTTTCCTTTCTTTCTACAAGTTTGAAGGTGAAGCTGAAATACGGACAATTGTTTCTGTTCCATCCAGTTCAAGGAAGAATTAAAAAACTACATTGTTGTTTTTCAGTACTGTAGCTAGTTAAACTTGGTGTGATTTTTAGTTTACATTCACCTGTTGGGAGCAGATCAAAATAATTTTCTTGGACTTTACTTTCGACAGGCTAAAAATACTGATTAGAAATTAGGTGTCATTCAGTTCTCTATTATGTTATACGTGGACATAATTTTGATTTTGTAGTAATGCAATTGTAAGTATTAATGATGACATATTTTTTGCTACATTGCAGTACAGATGAATTGAAATGGGAATCCATGGCCTTTGGCAAGTTTTAGAACCTACCGGACGTCCAATTAATATCCATTCTTTGAGGGGCAAAGTTCTTGCCATCGGTAAGTTCTTTTAAATTTTGATTACATTCCTTGTAAATACATGTTTGGTCATGAATTGTGAGCCAGACGAAATATATCATGTAGGGCATTGGCACTAAGTCTGGCACTAATAGTAAATAGATTTTAATTGTAGTCCAAGTTAGGATGCTATTTAGCTATTTCCTTTTTGTTTTGTCGTTAGCAAAATGAAAGTAATCCATTAATTCAGTTTTTACTGACATTTAACGATTGGTTTTCCCTTAATTTTTCAGACCAACAAGTTCAAGCTTTGTCAGACAGTCAAAGATAAGAATTTCATTGATATGGAGGAAGTGTCAGACTTGCAAGGAAAGGAACTTTTACAAGCTCTACTGAATAAATGGATGAAAATCAATCTTACTGACGGCAGAACACTTACTGGCAATTTTTTATGTGTAGATAGAGATGCAAACATTATAATTGGCTCAGCTACAGAATATTCCAGTGATTCTATGTCGGGTGAACCAAGAATTCTAGGACTGGCTATGGTTCCTGGTAGACACGTTGTTTCCATTAATGTGAAGAAAGACACTATAGTCCCTTTGATAACGTGAAGTCTTATTGTTTGCTGTTTGTTTTGTTAAATGTATTTTTAAAGGACTTTATTAGAAGTGGTTTAATTCAGCTTTTTCGTCCACTGTGTAGTTAGTGTATATTTTGTAAACGTGTTAGTTGAGCTTAAGTTATTTGAACGTTGTAAACTGAGTAAATTTTAAAATGGCTCAGGCAGCAACACCTGCACAGGCTAATCGTCCACCTTCAACTCCCCCTGTAAATGGTAGATATCGAACGGGGGATGATATAGATCCAATGAAAGATGAAAGATCTGGGCTGATAAGAGAAGTAGGATGTCAGGCGATTTGGTCTCTATCCTCATGTAAACCTGGTTTCGGGGTTGACCAACTCCGGGATCAATCACTTGAGAATTACTGGCAGTCAGATGGCCAGTTACCTCATTTGGTTAATATTCAGTTCCGTCGTAAAATGACCATCAGAGATATTTGCATTTATACGGATTTTAAATTAGATGAAAGTTACACACCCAGTAAAATATCGATTCGTTGTGGAACACATTTCAATGATTTACAAGAAGTAGAACTTGTCGAGTTTTCGGAACCAAGTGGTTGGGTTCAAATATTTTTAAAGGATATCAGGGATAGACCAATTAGGACTTTTATGCTTCAGTTGGCCGTCCTGAGTAATCATCAGAATGGGCGTGATACTCATTTAAGGCAGATTAGAATTCACTCCCCTGTCGACAATTTACCTGTCGCCGTATTTCCAGGAAATTTCACATCTTTAGCTTGTAAAAAGTTTTCATGTATTCGTTAATTTATATATTTGATACTTTATTAATAAGCTTTGTGAAAATTGGTCAATAAATTAAACAATTTAACACTACCATGAAATTAAGGGGACTATTTTTTATTATAAACTACTGTTGCATACATCAAATTCAATGGCATGAAAAGGCATAAAGTCAAAGTGTAGTACTAGCTGCAGTTGGAATTCTTTTTGTTTTAGATGTGTCCATTTGGTTACATCAGTTGGTGAAAGGTTTTCGAGACAAAGATGGTAATCCTCTTCCCAATGCACACTTACTCGGTGTATTTCATCGTGTGTGCAAACTTTTAAATGATGGAATTCGACCGGTATTTGTTTTCGATGGTGGGGTTCCCGTCCTGAAGCGCCAGACTCTAGCTTCAAGAAGGCAGAGGAAGATAGAGTCACTTGATAAAGCCGAATCATCCAGGCAGAAAATATTAAGCGCATTCCTTCGACAGCAGCTTCAACGTCAAGCGAAGGTAGCATTACCACCGTCACTGCGAATGCAAGCTCAGATTGATGCCTTATCTAGTGGATTCAAAAAGTCACCTTCCGTCTCACCAAAAAAGCAAAGGGTCCCTGTTCCTTCGTCAAGTCGTGTAGAAGGTACGTCCACCCAAGAAAACAAAGTAGATGAGGACTTGGAGGCGTTCAGTGCTGCTTTAATTGCGAAGCTGGAGGACGATATGGAAGAAGAATTTAAACAGGATGAGTCAGTAGTTTCAGATGATGATGAGTTACCAGCCGATGATGGTTACCAATATGGAGTAGACTATTCAGAAAACTTTTCAATAATTCAAGCCCCAGATTTTGACACTTTACCGTTGGAAACACAGCATGAAATTTTGTTCGAAATGCAAGAGTCACGTAAAATGAATTCGTGGGGGAAATTCGATAAAATGCCGAAAGATTTGCAGAGTTTTAGCAGCTATCAGATGGACAGGCTTGTAAAACGGAGGACCCTGCAGAAAAAAATTCAGTCTGTGCAACAAGAAATGGGACAGAGGCACATACATGTTCAAAATTTGGATGACCTTCTTAAGATGGACTATAATGATTTTGAAGACAAAGAGACAAAAATCACGGGATCCGAAGATGATGGATTTGTTCTTATAAAGTCGCAAGTTACCCCAACAAAGGAAAAGAAAGAAAAGGATGACCCAAAACCAGGAACCTCCAGCTCATCATTTACAAAGGGAAAGCCAGAAATCATCACTATTGATGATTTTGTAGAAGATAGTTCAAGTGATGAAGAAAGTGTAACTGACATAAAAGGTAACTTTTCAAATGTATCTCAAAAGAAACCAAAAAACACCCCTTCAGATGAGGAAGATGCTGATCTGAAGTTAGCAATCGAGCTTTCACTCAAAGAGTCAGTGAATAGTGAAGAAAGCAAAGTGAACAGTGCCCCAACCAGTTCGAAGAAAACTCTAGATGAAGTATCAAGTAGCTTTAAACTCCTTAAAGACCACACAAACTCTAAATCTCAACCTGAAGAAAGTAGCAAAGCTGGAAGTACTCGAGAAGAATATGAACTTAGCCTCCAGCCATCTCAAGTCAGCCACTGTGCAAAATTTTTGGACACTGTTGGCTTTAATCTACTCCAGTCGCAGAGCAAGTCTACGGTAGAGAGCGACAGTAAACATTTTAAAAATTCAGTAGCTTTCGTTGATAGCTCAAAGGCAGAAAGTGAAAGCTCAACAATCAAAGATGCAAGAAGTAGTAAGGAATCTACAAGTGAAAGTGATGATGATTTTGAAGAAGTTGAAGATGTTGAAAAGCCTCTTTCCACGTCAAGCACTAGCATTATGGGGAGAAGTGATACGGTAGCCACAATCGACCTTACTGCTATCGGAAAGCTGGCTCCTGATGAGGAAGATATATTTGCAGATATATTTTCTGAGAGAACCATTGAACCCGATGAGGATACGTACCCCGATCAAGTTCCAAGTAAAAAAGAGAATAATTTAAATGAAGTTTCGGAGGAAGTTAAATGGGATTCTGATAGCGAAATCGAGGCTGATCTTTTGGAAATGGTTATGAGAGAATCTACCGCAAGTGCAAAGCCAGAATCAAAAGAAATTGAAACAGTTTCACAAAATGTGTCATCAAAAGAACTAAGCCCGGAGCCTGATAATGAAATTGAAGCTGCAGAGCGGAATGCTCAAGATCAAGCTTTTACGGATAAAAGGGGTCCCAAGAGGATGATCACAGCAGACTACATGCAAGCACAAGTAAGTACAGTACAGAATGAATAGAGTCAATTATAATTTATAATGTATCAGTTTTGTACAAAGTACTTGAGTCAATATTTTTGTACAGGAAAAATTAAACACTGAGCTTGGCCAACTACATTCTGAAATGGGAAATCAGGAAAGAGTAGCTACATCAATATCGGACCAGATGCAAATAGAAACTCAGGTATAGTGAACCAAAAGAGAAAATACAGTTTATTGCTGAAAACTTTCCATTCAATTTACATAAATTCTTTAACATGTGCATTTGACAGGAGCTGATCTCACTGTTTGGCATCCCTTACATTATCAGTCCAACTGAAGCAGAGTCACAATGTGCCTTTTTGGATAAAGCTTGTTTAACAGAAGGCACTATAACGGATGACAGTGACGTATGGCTTTTTGGTGGTCAGAGAGTTTACAAGAATTTCTTCTCACAAGGTCAAAAGCATGTCGAGTTGTATCAAGCTGCTGATATACAACGTGTTCTCAGTAAGTTCAGATAAAACCCTTAAAGTTCTCAAGACATATTTCTCTGAATGTTTTGTAATGCTTTTTTCTTTCAATTAGATCTAAACCGTGAGAAGCTAATAGTTTTGGCTATCATGATTGGCAGCGACTACTCTGACGGCATTCAAGGCGTTGGCCCAGTCTTAGGTCTGGAGATTCTGTCTGAATTCAGTTCTGCCAACGAAGAAAGTTTTGACATTTTGGTGAAATTCCGGGATTGGTGGGAAGAAATTCAAACAAAGTCTGCAGACGTTTTCTCTGGATCAAAACTCAAAGAGAAATTGCGTAAATTGAAACTTCGCCCAGGTATGCATACACTATAATAGTATTAAGTAAAAATGTGCTGCTCATATTGCCCCTACCAAGATCCTGTGTTACTTTTTTGTGTAGGATTTCCGAGTAAAGCCGTGTATGATGCGTTCATTGACCCTGCTATTGACCAGTCAACGGAGCCTTTTAAATGGGGGTGAGTATATTAAGTTAATTTCCCTATAGGTTGTGCAACTCGCTTATCTGCCCAAAACTTATTTGTGTTTTGAATTTCTACTTTCAGTAATCCAGATCTGGATGCCATAAGGAGCTATACGAAGCAAAAGTTTGGCTGGGAACAAACCAAATGTGATTCCCTGTTGCTCCCTGTTTTGAAAAAACGTCAATGTGAACTAGATCAGTCACGCCAATTAACTCTGGATTCCTACATATCATTTGGCAAAATGCCGAGTTTGGATGATGGGAAAAGAAAGAAAGGAAGTAAAAGAATACAAGCCGCAGTGAAAAGACTCAAACGTGTTGGAATGGAGTCTCACGAACTAAACCTGAGTTCTGAGTCTGACAGTGATGAAGAAATCAAGAGAACAAGCAATAATGGAGCAACTTCTGGGAAACAAGCAACTAGCCGAGTTGTGCAAGGAAGGAAAAAGGCGAACATCAAATTTTTATCCAAAGAAAAAGTACAAAAAAGGAAGAAACCAGAGAATCCAACAGAAACAGAAGCAACTTCTTCTACTCCAACTAACATAACAGCAACATTGGATAGGTTAACTCCTAAGAAAAACTCGGAAATAATTCTTCAACGTGTGCAGGCTGAGAGTGACAAAATGAAAAACAAACAAAAGGCAATCGAGGTGTTTAAAAAGAGGAAGGTTAAACCTTGAACAGTATTATTAAGTGATAATAGATTAAGTTAATTTTAAGCAAAAATAAAGTTTATACTTGATTAAAATCTTTGTAGCTATTCATGTTTAACGTGCTGAATTAATTGCAATGCTTCTATCGTACTTTTCCTATCATGTTCCTTTTCATGCTTGGCATCATGATGTCTATGCTTCACGTTTTCCCCATGATGATGATCATCATCAATAGCATGTTGCATATTAGGTTGCTCTTCACGCCGTGCCAGAGCCAGCTCCTTTTTTCGGTGTCTTGCACTCGACGTTTCACCAACTTTCCTATTATGAATATCCTTTCCTTCAACAAACGCTCGACCTGTGGCAACCCAAGTGGCAACTTCGGAGTGTCCCATTGTTTTTTGAAATCTATTGAAATCCCTTCTTGATTTCATATTAGCGATTTCTTTTTCCTTTGGGGGAGCAGGGATCTGAGATCTCTGGAATTTAGCAGTTGCAGGAAGCTCTGAAAAAGGATCTAATAAAGTTGACAGGCTCGGGAATAAACCCTTCTCATCATCCTCACCTCCTCCACTACCAACTTCCTCTTCAAAGTGGGATTCTTTGTGCCTGAGTATCCTTTTTCGCTCCCTAACTAATATATTTATAGTCTGAATCTGTACTGCTGCACAAATATGTCGTACAATAGAGAAGATGAGGTGCAAAATACATGCTATCACTCCTCCAGTTCCTACCAATGACATTATATTTTTGCATATAGCAATCATTTTCGGAAGGCATCCCTATAATAAAATTATAAATTAATACATAAAAGATGTCATACAATACAAACAATGCATACTCACCCATTGGCTTATACGCTCCCTAAATTGATGAGCTTGTAGTTCGGTTGCAGATGGCTGAGCCCACAAGTGTGCCTCATGGGCGCAATAAATATTCCGTACCCACCATTGTCTACAACAACTTGATGGAATGATTAAATCACTCTTGTCCAAGTTGTGACGTTGACCAACCGCTGTGTCTTTCACGTCTCCATTTTCCCATGTACTTTGAGGCAAGTAATCTGCCCAGTTTTCAACTCCGCAACAGGTCAGCTGCAATTTGTCAAATGATAGTACAAGGACACTCTAAGATGTCGTTTAATAAACTAATACACTTTCACTTACCGAAATTTGTATTAGATCCAATTCAGTAGTATCCTTTGGATCACCGCCGTCATCTTTGGCATAGTTTTTTACATGCATTTCTAAAAACTGTTTTACAATTTTTATGTCCTTGTCCTCCAATCGACCGGTTACAAGCAAAAGAGTCACTAGTCCGACTTCAACAATAAACAGAATGACGTCAACAACCAAATGCTAGAAACACCGGTGGTAGACATTTAATGATTTTTTATCTCGACAAAATCCGTAGTCTCATATTTCCCCACTTCAGACACTTACCCAAATAAGCAAACCTTTGTTCCCATTTAGACAGGCAGAAATACCTAGCATTACGTTAATGATATTACAAAGCCCTGCAACAAACAACGCTAGTCCATGATTACTAACGTCATTAAAGACCTTAAATCTAATGATTGTATACGGGATCATGTCCTCGGAATTATTATATTCTTCCTTAATTGTTCTGCAAATTCCCTCTGCTAATTCATTTTCACAAGTGCATGACGAGGTGCAGTTTTTCAGAAGAAAGCACTCCATACTGAAAAAATATATAAAGTGAAAATGAGTAGATTGAGTTGTTACACGTATACAGCCTACAGCATACTATCACATTTTAGTCATTACCTATTTCTCCAACTTATTATAGTAGAACCAATGAGTACAAAGTAGGTCGCGTAGGTCTAAAGATAAAAAGAAAATTTTGTTCCAAAAACCTTCAAACAAAAGTATTTGATGATCATAAGTTATTTTTAAGCTCTAATGTCACCAATCTTACCAAACTGAGGAAATTAAAAATAATGAAAATATAATCCGGTAGATACCAAGAAAGTTTTTCTTTCTCTTTGTAGTGCTTTCTAAAAAAATATATAATCATGTAAAGAAACTCTTTTACAATCCGCTAAACTCATTTAAAGTTTGTAACTTATTTGAATTGTTTGATTCTTACACTTTCTTTGGCTTATATACCAGCCTATTTATATCGATGGCGGGTTGTCCTTGCTCATTATAAACTACTAGGTCTCGGAAAGATTCCCGAATTTTGGACAAGTCTCGATCTTTTTGGTCATTTGATGGCATAGCGTTATGTAGTATATAATAAAAAGCAAAACTAGAGAACTAAAAGAAGGACTTTTAATGTTCATCGAGAAATTAGATTTCATGTCTTAATTTTCTGACACTTCAATAAGTGATAATTTCATTTACGATTTCCATTTTCACCATCCATGACAATGTCGTATTCGCTCTCCCTACTCGACGGGAAATCTCACGACTCCACCGCTTGCGAACATTTTCTCATTACTTTGGCTTTTATATAATAATTTAATTTACAAAACGCTGCTTCTCACTATCGCGTGTCGATGTTTTAAACCTTGTACTCGGCAGAGTGACTTTCTGATCATTTTTCTTGGCATATACATATTGTGTTGGGACATACCCTCCGCCGCCCCGTGTTCATTTACACGGAGAAATTATTTTTTGCACAATTCATGCAAGAGAACCTGTTGTTGACAGTATTAAAATAGTCTGTAGTGAAATGCACACATATATTGTCCCAATTTCCTGGTCTAAGTCTATGCTATTCGCTTGAATAGCATAGCATTGTTATTACAAACAGGTTGACTGGATTCTGCTGGAGACAAGCCCAAAACCAATTAGCTAGATGGATGTTATATGGCTTTGGATTTTATGTTTTTTTTCTAAGTAGCAGAAAATGCGTAGGAATTTCATCTTTGCCCTTGCTGCTGGAGTCTCTCTCATAAACATGCCACACTGGGAATTACATGCTTCATGCTCATGGATGCTACTAGTGTAGTTGCAAAAGAAAAAAAGGGTTATGTTATGTTGTTTTGTACTTCAAGTACGGCTTCAACCTGAGCATGAATATATTGCCTCCGGCAATACAAGAAAATCCTTCCAAGCACTGTACATTGTCGTGTGAGGCACATACATATGGGCTATTATGTAACCCATGCTAAAAATGTTGATGGTGTATATTGTGAATTCACAAAATCACAGAACAAAAATTCGGATTTCGTAGCTCGGTGCTTAGTTTTAAAAGTATTTTTAAATTAGAAAAGTTAACACTGCTGCTCTTCCAATATTATTAACCAATATCATCATGATGTCAGTGTACCATGTTCTAGTCCTCGCAACTTTACTGGGTATAAATCACGTACAATATGTGCATAACCGTTTCATTTGATTACATTCCAACAGATACTCCAAATTGCTCTTAAGCATCGAAATTATTGGGCTGTATTTTCCAATTACCTTTTAGCACTTTCCCTGGCCCAATCCGAAACGACCACTACAGTACCATCAACTTCATCAACGGAGATTCCTACGACCACGACCCCGTCTGTTCCAGCTCCAGCTCTTACACCTACTTGGACAGTGAAGTCGGCCAACTCAACATGCTTGCTACTTCGGGGGAACTTCACTTTTGCGGTCACGTACACTCCACCGAGTGGAAACGTATGTAGAAAAAAAGTCATTTATCGGTAGAAGATACGAACTGAAACGCATGAATGAACATACGCGTACTTCCATGAATTACTACACACGTGAAGATTTTATTTTATGAATGTTATACATATACCTATAGAGTGCTGTGTCTCAGAAAGTGGACATTCCACCCACCGCCAAAGCCAGTGGAAGTTGTGGACCATTTATAAACTCACTGGTTTTAACATGGGATAAGAATAATTTGACTTTCATGTTCATAAAAAAGCCTGTCTACGATGCCGGAGTTGACACAGGCATGGGAAGTTACTCTCTCACCACAATTTTTGGAAAACTAACAGTTGAGAATCCTAATGATGATGGTAATGGCACCAGTAACGGTTTTTCTCCAGATTCAACATCGTCAGGTTTGTCGCTTTCCTTTTATTACACTTATTCAAATTTATGCCTAGTCATTTCCCTAAAAATCAGTAGACCGAAGCAGCGTATCCGATCACGATATCAAATATCATTCTATATCTAGTCACACTTTGAACACATCTTTCCACAAATGTAAACTCTTTTAAAAATTCTTATTTTTTTATTATCCCTCACAGGGCAAAGCTTCTTCATTGCTGTAAAACAACCAGAATACATGAGTACACAATTGCAAAATTCATACACGTGCGACTCCTTTCAATCTATTGCTGCTGATAAAACGGGAAGCGTCTATCTCGAGATGAAAGGTATCCAAGTAGAAGCCTTTCACAACGGAACTGACGAAAATTTCAGCGAAAGTAAGACCAACAAAAGATGTTAATTTGATTTTAAGAAAATGCCAGCAAAGCATAAAATGATATGAACAAAAGACACATATACAATCATATCTTATCTGTCTTGTGTGTGCTCATGTGGCAAAGAAACTTTTTTTCCCCGGAAATAACTTTTAACCTCAATAATCATCCTATTGTTTTCTCCTTCTTGGTACATAGGCCAGCCATGTTCAAAGGACAAAATGTCACAAGTGATGACGATTGTTGGCTATGCTGCCCTGGCCGCGCTTGTTGCTGCGGTGGTTGGTTACCTCGCCTGGAAAAAGTTTGGAAGGGCTGGATACACAGAAGTTTGAAGTTTTAAAACAAAACACACGTTCTCTCAAGAAAATGTGTACACAATTTTTTTTCTACTAGAAGGCTTAACTAAAACTGAAACAGGGTAACATAAATTCAAGTCGAAAAGTGCTCCAGTTGACTTACTGTAATAAAAAAAGTTGCTCCCTAATGTGTCTTCTCATATATCATAACATTTTATCCAATTTGAGCATGGAAATTTTGTTTCGCGTACGTAATTCAATATAATGGCAATTTTATGTTTTTAGTCATTGTTGAGATTTCTACAACCTGAAAAAAATATAAATAAAATAAAAAAATACTAAACTACCTATAAAGTCTTTTTTCAACAAATTTCACGGTGACATAAATTGCAAAAGAAAAGCGTATGTTGAAAATATACTGGTCTGCTTTGCTTCACTAGTATCAATTTGTCGACCATTTTTTTATACATTAATTTATTCAGTGCGCGCCTTTCTGTGACCATTATTATCCACCTTCATATTATGACAAAAGTTAAAGTAGGCCTTTCTTTCATTCTCCTTTCCTTCACGTTTCTTTAGGTAAAAAGCATTAGCGAAATTAGAAGTGACAGAAACATCTTCCCGTGAACATTTCAGGCTAAAATGGTTTGCGACAATGCGACATCCGACCGTCACACACAATCAACTTGATAGCTATTATTATGATGTAAGTCTGTCAAAAAGTTTTCACATTATCTTGAAAGAAAATCTTACTTTTTCTTGGGTTGACAACTGTCAGTTTCTAATACGTTCAAGCAAAAGTCTTACAGGTTTAAAACCGTTTTCTTAATTGTACAAGGTCTAATTATTACTTTGCTCATCTCTTTGTGCTATACCGACAACGACCGATGCGACGGTGGTGGATGAGTATAATGGAGGCAATCTAATAATACATATAATGATTATAAGGTAATAATAATCATAGCTAAGCACTCCCAACTATCATCATCTATTCTCTTTTTTTTCCCTTTTCATGCCCAAATAAAATGTATATTTTATGAGGTTACTCCAATAATGAGTACCAGGAAAAGCCCTCCCCGTTTTCAATCTGATTTTCTTGTTTAACTCTTTCCTGCCAACCAGCCTTTGGGTTCGTGTTCCATGTTCCATCAGAAACAGAAAGCAACTAGCTAGTACAGATATAATGTTAGCTTAGCAGGGAACACGATGTATGAAATAAAATGTGAAACTTGAATGCGGAGCAGGTGTGCGTGAAAGATATATGGCATATTGCTTGCGGAAAAGTGGAATTGTGAAGTAAAAAAAAGTTTTCCATGCACGGAAATTAGGATCTTTTCTGAAAGTCTCTAAACTGTGAAAGTTGGTTACCCGATGATATAGGAAAATCCATTATCACTTTTTTCTTGCCAGTAGTGTTATTGCACCACATATTATCAATGTACATAATATTCATGAGATATCCAATAGATAGATATTGCTATACAGACATATTATAGACAATCTCCCTCCCGTGTCCTCTTCCTCATACAACAGACAATCTTATTTTTACACACAATTTTCTATTCTCTGCGGAGAGGCATTATCTTTGAAAATTTATTGATCCCAATGGAACGTCTTTTTACAATATTCCTTGCTGACACATCGTTAGTTACTGAGGCCGTAAGGCCAATAATATCAAAAAATATCGGGAGAATCAGTGTGTATCTCTTTTCGATACGTGAGTAACGTGAGTATGGGGCATGGGGGTACTTTGATTTTTTGTAAATAAGTATGATGTAAGCGTTGTTGCCGATATATCTTCCGATAACAGTGTTCTTACTTTGTGTAACGGAAAGAAAAACGGTGATAGCATGCATCCACTACTAATAATACATAATGTATTAACACTTCAAAAAGATCATGCTTCATGCATGTAATAAAGTCAGAGCGAGCATTTACGGTTGAAAAAATACAGTGATTTAAAAAAGTTCAATGTGAATATATTATAAAAAATGTGAGTCAGGCCAGGCAAGGGTCTTTCGGGAGATCGCATATATTCATGAGCAAAAGTCCACGAGGTCTTCCTCTCTGTAAACTATATACACACATTTCCCATTATGATTCTGACTGACGATGACGATAGCTTGTGATAAAACAGTGTGTTGATGGTCTAGATGTGTGTGGGGCTATAAAAGGGTAGTTTTTTTTCTTTTCTTGTCGGCATTTTTCCATTTCCAGTATATCCACCACCACACACCACCACAATAGAACGTCTCTGTGAGAGAGAGAGATGAGAATGAGAACTAGGTACACGGTTTGAGTTACAGTTACACATTATTTTCCTCTTTTTATGCATATGTATGTATACGTTTTCAGATTTCTTTTTTTTCTTCTTCTCTGTTGTAACTTCTTACGGTAATAAGCTTACACTTGGTTTCATCTTTCTTCTTTTGGCCGAAATATTCTCTTTTTACCGCATCCGCGTTTCTCTTTCAAAACAAAACTACTTTACTGTGTGTGTGGGCTATCCTCCAGCAGCACAAAGATTGGAGGAGTATGAAAATGGAGTTTTGTAGCTGTTTCGTCACTTATCATTATGTGTGGTATATGATACCTTAGCAAGTTAGAGTTAGATGCTTTTGGAACACCATTATCATACATGAAACGAAACAAGAGCCTAAAGAACAACTTTTGTGTTCAAAATATTTTTGAGCGAGCGATTCTGTAGTGCATTTGGTACAAGTCCCCGTGTTCTCAAAACAGGAGCTGCTACTGAACCGGCCGCCGTCACATTACATTCACAACTTCATTTTAGCCTCAACTCTGAACTTGCAAGTTTCCTCTTCCAGCATTTCACTAAGGATTGTGTTCCAAGTTGTAAGTAGTGCAGTAACAGTTTGTAGCAAGATCATAACATACATGGAACGTGGTGAATATTGAATATGATGAGGTGTGTGTCGTCGTCGTCGTCGTCGTCGTGTGTGTCTGGTGTGGGGCTTTAAGAAACTCCAAAAGAAGAAGAGAGAAAAAAGAAGAAGATAGATATCATCTCTTCCTCTCGTCTGTCCCGTATTTGGCATACTTTTACTTACAAAATAGTGGGACTTTAGTAGTGAATTAAGCAGAAAGTAAAAATGTAATGGGGATATCATAATTACTCTGTTTTTTTCTTGTGAAAAACTTTTTTAAGCACATGAATGTTTAAGCACACATTTTTTACAGGAAGGAGTAAGGAGGTGTGCGTTTAAAACTGGAGTTTTTGAGGATGTAAAAAAAATCTGTGTGTAGAAAATGGAAGGTTGGTATTGGTGTGCATAGTGCATCATGTAGAGAGCAGGAGTAGTTGTGAAATAACAAACGAGCGATATAGATGTGTGTGCTTCTTATCTATTGTCAAAAGATTTGGGAACGGTTTTTCACATTTTGAGTTTAAGCTTTGGCTATGCATTTTAATGTGGGACCTAAATAAAAAAAAGGTTTTGTTTTTCTTGTTTGTCTACTTCAGATTTTTTTTCTGAGAGAATTTAAGGTTTGTGCTCTCGCCATGGATTGAACGAGTGTAGTGAACATGATGAAGAGAAAACCAAGAGACCGCATATATCCCCGTTGAAGTAGCACTTGAAGTGACGCGTGATAAAACAGAGTTGTTGTATACGACGCGACGTGTCTGTTTTATTTCTTACATACATGCGTATTATTCAGGGCAGATTTACTTTCGTCAGCAGCAGTAGAAAAGTATTAAAGATAACATCAGCATCTTCTTCTTGAGATCCATTTAAATGGGATGTGTATGAAACGGTAATGCTGCTGCTAAGAAGACTAAGGCCTAAAAATAACTTTCATGGTTTCATCCTTATAAATTTCTCGATTTTCTCGTGTTGAATAGTAAATAGAATGAGGAAAAAGACAAGAAATGTGTATACAATATGAATGAAGATGAATAAGAGAGGCATTTTAGACCGAATTGTCGAAGGCAAGCGTTCTGCTCTTGGCAAACATAACCAGAGTTTTACTGTTCACATAACAGATATTGCAGTCCTACTTTCTGGATGAATAAAACTCAATTTATTTTAATTGTTGAAATAACATCAAAATGTTTACTGTACTACTTTAATTTGAAATTGATATTTATATCTTCATCGTCATCAGAATGGATTTTGGGTCTCTGAGAAGAAAATCTAGTGAAAGGAGTAAAGAAAACCGGAAGGCATTTTCAATTTCAAATATTTCGTTTACATCTGGAAATTCGTCAACAAGCGTAATACGAAAGTCTCTCAGTATAACTCTCCCAAGGGATCTTGGAATTCAACAAGATGTGGACGGTCGTGTTGTGAAATTATCCAAAAGTGGAAGTGCTCATTTATCTGGTGTGATACAAATTGGTGACTTGGTTAATGTATTCGCTAGCGACTTAGATTTACGTCATTCTCCCACAGAAGAATCGCCTTTGGCTTTACATGATGATGAGTTTGTGAACGTGAACATCATTTATGGTGTTCTCCAAGTGGAAAGTCGTCCGTTGTGTCCTCTCATTGTTGAAATTGGAAATAGGTACATAGAAAATAATGCCATAAATTATCATTTAATAATCATGTTTTAAATTGGATGATATTTGTTCGCATTTGTTTATATTTTCAGAAACAATACTTCATTAGGCCTGGCGCTAGCAGATGCACCAGGTGAGAAAATAAGAATATCATCTATCCAGCCTGGCTCCCTTGCAGAAAGATGTGGATACCTGAAACACGGCGATGTACTCATCTCAATTCAAGTGAAAGAAGATAAAACTGTTTCCTGTTCACCTTACTATACCTCGTTTGAAACGGCGCAAATCATACGAGGAATAACAAGTAGTATGCCGTCAATGGTGCTAACAATTTTGCCTTATGAAGCAGAACAACTTCAGTTGCAGCAACAACATATATCCTTATTCAACATGTTGTCAACTGCAGGCAATGTGAAATACAAAAAGGAATTTGGATCAGAGTCCACCTTGATTCCAGATTCTGGTCAAATTGAGAATGTAGATTTATGTGGGGCAAACAATTTCCATGATAATTCGGCAGACGATATAAGCGTAAACGGCAAGGACAGGAGAGCTGACGAAGAGAATTATAGCGTTTTATCCTTTTCTTTGTGGAAGGACAGGTTGTATGAAGACTGGGGTTTCAGTCTATCTGATTCAATGGAAAGTCAGGAAGACTCTCATGGGAAGGAAAATTATGAAGGTTGCAACAAGGCAATACAAAGCTCTCCATCCAGCTCCACTGGAAAGACTACAAAGAAATGTCAAAGAGAAGGGATGGTGGACTCAGGCTCCGAAATTTTACAGATAAGACCTGGGGGACCAGCTTATGCAGCGGGGATACAGCCAGGAGATAAAATTATTCAGGTACTACTCACAAAAACGTATTCTAACATTTCCAACTCTTGACATACTTTTGAGCAAACAATGCATGCAATCAAAGATAGGGTGGCTGTGACTGTGATGATGGTGGAAGTATGGTGCAGTGTAGGATATAGGGGCTACTTGAAATGCTCGTCCTGAGAATACCCGTTTATGGGTGCCAGGCGAGCTATATTATTAAAGTGCATGGAACACTTTTTTGTAGCAATTTTTATTTAAATTGAGATAAAAAACGAATATTGCGTAACGTTCACGCAGTCATATTCACATGCATTCGACTCGTGATGACAATGGCAATGGAATATAAAACGTGATATTATTTGTTTTCCAGATCAACCATGAGGACGTATCGCATTTGGAGAGTACCATGTTGGTTCCAATTCTGGCTTCATTGGAAGATTCTCTCAATTTAACCGTTATAAGACTACATATTAATGGAGAAATGTCATGAAGCTAATACTACAAACTACAATGCAATAGTGTATACATTTTTAAAAGAAAACATTTTTATACTCAGAGTTATCGTATAATGTAATGTGTAATACTTGCACAAAAGTCTCAATAAAAAAGCAAAAGAAAATCGATCTTTCTTTCTTTTCCAGACATCAAAAGAAATGCATGTTAGACATGATATATTTCCGGAACGGAAGCTTATTAAAGTTGCATAATGTACTCCTTTTAAGTTTAAGAAGAATTTAAAACTAAAGACGTTATGTAAAAGATAAATGGAAAGTTGGAAATGAGAATGTTCTATTTATGGTAATTTACTTCTTTTTCAAGCTCAAAACGCCAACTAATGAGTCCAGCCAGAAGTGACCAGGCAAATTCTCGTATTACCCAAACTGATTCTTCATTTCATACAGCTTATGATTTTGTTGATTTAAATGCTACATAAAATGAACTAAATCTTATTTCCTTCGGTGATAAAATGTGGCTAATAACACTTAGTTTTAAAAAATCCTGTTAAACATTCAATTAGGGATGATGGACTAGAAAGCAAGGCTATAAGGCAACAGCAACAACACAGACGCTATAAACAGATTTAGATTTAGATTGTGATATGCAAAGTAGTTCGTCCTATGCGTCTCCGGATGCCCCATCTAACATACAACAAAGGTATCAGTGATGGGGGAACGCCAAATAGCCCAAATGCCATGTGTTTAGCATCTGACTGACTCTGACTGCATTGCAAGTTGAACACAAAAACAAACCACTCACTTTTCATGTGATGTTGACATGTTTTTAAATGGTTTGTATACACAGTGCATTTAATTTTGTAGAAACTAGTTACATGAATTTAAGCTACCTTAAAAACTATAATTGCTAGTAGTTCATGTGAAGGTTGTAAAAATGGCTCGAATGCGAAATCGTTTCAATCAGAAGGCACGTCAGGTGAAGAGTAAGAAAGTTGAAGTTGTTGAATCGGCAAATAAGGTAAAAATTACCTCTACAATTATTTTTACGCATTAATTATTCACGATAAGTGTAAATAGTGTTTAATAGTTCAGTGTTCTCTTTCTCTCATTATTAGATTGACGTTGATGTCAAAGCACTAGGTGGGCGTGGAACTGGCAAATATGACGGGTCTAATGCCCTTGTACTTCCTTCAAAGAAGAGGAAGACAGTTGTCCATGCCGCTGACAAGAATTCAGGTCAGAAACTTTTGTCCAGGAAGCAGAGAAAAAAGCTGGAGAAAATTGTGGAGAGGCGAGAGAAGAAAAGTAATCGTGCGGAGCTCCTGGAAGAACTTCAGAAACATCAGCTTCCTGCGGAGCAGTACGCACAATTAACACCCCTGCTCCAAATTCAGACTGAAGGGCTTAAGAAGTTGTTCAGCAATATTGAGAAAGGAGATTTTGACGGTGGGAACATTAATGAAAGCGATAAGCAGAAAAGTAAAACGAAGGGATCCAATAGGCTGAAATATAGGAGCTGGAGTGGAAGGTTTAGTCAAAGTGACAAATCTAAGGAGACGAGTAAAGACCCAATGGTCCTTGGTTTTGATGAAGATTCGTCATCAGCGGAATATGACAGTGAGGATGAAGAGGAAATGGACACTGCTGCATCTCCAACCCCTGCAGAAAAGGTGGAAGAGAACTCCATGGAAGAGAATCGTAGCGATGAGGATGATGATAATGAAGACGACGATTGTGCCGCTTTCTCGAAAGATGAAGATGTCAAACCAGATTTAGAAGTACTAAAAGTATGTGTTAATGCTGTGAAGAAGCCGAAGCAGTTTGTCCAAGTTGTTCGAACACCAGAAATTGAAGCTGTTCGATCGAAATTGCCCATAATTCCAGAGGAACACATAATCATGGAATCAATCACAGAAAATTTGGTCACAATACTTGCTGGAGAAACAGGTGGGTAACATTTTGACTATATGTTTTGTAGGAATCTATAGGTTTGATGAATTTCTAATTCTAATTATTGAAATTTTATCGTTGCAGGATCTGGGAAAACGACACAGGTACCTCAGTTTCTTTACGAAGCCGGATATGCTTTGAATGGAAAAATTATTGGGGTAACTGAACCAAGGCGTGTTGCTGCTATTGCCATGTCCCAGCGGGTAGGAAAAGAACTGAACGTGTCAACTGATATAGTTTCATATCAGATTCGGTTTGAAGGAAATGCAAGTTCTAAAACTCAAATCAAATTCATGACGGATGGTGTCTTGCTCAAGGAAATGGAACGAGATTTTCTTCTTACAAAGTATTCAGCAATTTGTATAGATGAGGCTCATGAGAGATCATTGTACACTGACATTTTAATCGGTAAAGAGCGAAAGTATTTGCATAGTTCTGGTTACTATTTTTTGTATTGAAAAATGCTGTTGTCTTTACCGATATTTGGTATTCTTACCAGGTCTGCTGTCTCGGTGTGTCTTATTGCGGAACAAACGAAACGATCCTTTGAAGCTTATCATCATGTCTGCGACAATGCGCGTTGAAGATTTCTTGGAAAATACAAAACTTTTTAAATCGCAACCCAGGCTTATTCATGTACCCACGCGTCAATTTCCTGTTCAGATTCATTTTAGTAAAGTTACTCCTGAAAATTATGTATTAGCTGCTTACAAGAAAGCTGTTCAAATTCACCGGAAATTGCCACCAGGTGGAATTTTAATATTTTTAACTGGACAGCAAGAAGTTAGAACACTAGTTAACAAATTAAAACAATCTTTTCCGAAAAAGTCAAGCGAATTCGCGAAAAATAAAAGTGCCAGTGAAAAAGATAATTTCAGTAAAAAGAGAAAAAAAGGCCGCAATCAAAAATCACCGCAGTTGAAAACATTTGATTTGGATAAAATTAAAGCACTTCCATTGAAATCCGGTGAGCATGAAGAAGAGGAAGAATGTTTGTCTGAAGACAGCGATGAATTTGCCATTGGGGACGGGGATAATGAATTATCTTCTGGATGGGACCTTGAAAGTTTTAATGCAAATGACGAACCACTTCATGTACTACCTTTGTATTCCATGTTGTCTAGTATTGAGCAACAAAAGGTAGTTATGAAACATTGATTAGTGACGTATCTGTTTTTTGTATTAATATCGGAAAGTTTAAACTATAATGTTATCTGCTGATTCAAACAGGTTTTTGAGCCCCCACCAGCAAATTGCCGTTTATGCGTGGTTGCTACAAATGTAGCAGAGACATCATTGACCATACCATCCATAAGGTACGTTGTTGACGCAGGAAAGGTTAAATCGAAAGAATGGGACAAACTAACTGGAGTTCAGCAGTTTTCCGTAGCGTGGTGTTCAAAGGCATCTGCTGAACAAAGGTCTGGCCGAGCTGGTAGGACTGGTCCTGGCCATTGTTACAGGTAATTAGATCTGTCAGGATTAATTAATTATACCACTGCATGTATTGCAAGGTAGTTTCACTTCATTTTCTATTTATTCTTAACAGGCTATACTCGTCGGCTGTTTTTGATTCCGATTTCCCCCAATATTCACCCCCTGAAATTCTTATTCGGCCAGTGGATGATATGATGTTGTTCATGAAATCAATCGGGATAGACAAAGTTCAAAATTTCCCTTTTCCTTCACACCCCGGCGACAATCAGTTACTTGGAGCAGAACAGACTCTCCTAAATCTTGGAGCTTTGGAATTACCATTTAAAGGAACTGGACGAAAAAAGCAACATCAGTCATCCAAAGAACTTACCCGGATAACAGACTTGGGAAAAACAATGTCGTTCTTCCCATTGAATCCAAGATTTTCAAAGATGCTGGCCCTAAGTTTTCACCATTCTGTTGTAGAATATGCTGTTGCACTGGTTGCAGCTTTAACTGTGCAGGTATACCTTTCATTAATATTTTATATTTGCATATTTGAAGATGTACTTTAAAGTACTTTCATATTTTAGGAAGTATTCTTGGACGTTGCATTGACTGATAGCAATAAGGAAGGTCGCTCAGTTTGGTCCAAGCTAAGACGGCAGTGGGCAGGAACGGGATCTCAATTGCTATTAGGTGATTGTATGTTACTGTTACGAGCTGTGGGAGCATTTGAATACGAAGGTGGCTCCGAACAATTTTGTGAGACAGCTGGACTTCGCTGGAAGGCGATGAAAGAAATCCGTAAATTAAGAAGACAGTTAACTGTGGAGGTAAACATGATGGTGAACCCGAGTGAAGAATTGTCCTTAAATCCGCAAATGAAACCCCCGACGAACGAAGGAGCCACCTTGTTGAGACAAGTTCTGTTAAGTGGTCTGCCAGATAGAATAGCTCGAAAAATTGATGAGGAAGAATTAAAGGACGATGAAGATAAAAAGAAGTTTAAATATGCATACAGGTAATTATAACCCA
>JAQIWN010001148.1:0-22862 GCA_034699025.1 Entomobrya cf. arborea Gr-Col-00668
TCCATAAAAGAGAACCTCTCTATAGTCAATGAAATAAAATTCCCCCTGGGGTATGACTATATGGAGAGTGGACTGTATTTATTTTTTTGGACATTTATTTGACATCAAACATCAATAGATAAGTACATTGAACAGAAATGGAGGCGCAAAAAAATATTTTCACAATAATAAACCATTCATATGTATTTTTAGGAATAAGCATGAGAAATAAACATTACAATAGTTACTACAAGAACTAACCCACCATTTACTTGTACCATAAGTACTCTTTCTTAATTATGATGCAACCGACAATATACATTTGTAAATGAGTATAGTTAAATGATTATCTATCAATGCTATCATCATACTTTATGCCACACTAATAATTACAACAATATAACTTTTTAATATAATTTCCTGTTCGTTTCGAAAATAAATAGTTGATTACTTTGGAAAATTAAAATCTCCACCTAAAACTTTCGTAAAAGTTTTTATAATAGGATACAATTAGACTGGAAAGAATTCTTTGGATGATTTCTATTCCTACATTAAGTAGGTACATAATATATTTTACCAGGTAGCTCGTTTTTTATTATTTACAGTTGACAATATATTACAAAGATAACTATTTAATGTTTGTATTTATGACTAGAAATTTCAAAATATATCACTAATTTTATGTTGGAATTACATGGAATATTTTTTTGGTTTTGGTTCACCAGTTCATTGACAATAAGAATACTTAAAAAATACCTTACATCTGTTAATAAACTTATTTCTAAAATATAAGTATGCTTCAATATAAGTTTTACATCCTTATTATTAAGCTCCATTCATTCTTTTTCCAAACTCAATTTCAGGTCCACCACAAACAGTCCTAATTTCAGTCACATAATCACACATAGTTAATTCTTTCTTACTATATAAATGACAATACAATACTGAGCTGTACAAAATACAAAAGAACAATACTGGACATAAACTAGAAAAAATGCATTTCACAATAAACCCTGTTACAGTAATGTGGAGATTTATCCTCCAAAACAAAGAAAATGCCTGCACCTGTCGAAATAACTAACCTCCAACAACATAAAATTCAACTACTTCTTTGTGACTGCAGCAGTAGGAAGAGCAGCAGCACCTTGAACTTCTTCCTCTTCCCCATAAAAAGATTCCCTGGTTTTCCGGTATTTGTACACGATGCTTCCACCATTTGGACTTCTTCGTCGACCCTGTTTCCTGTAGCGAACCGTGATCACCTGCAATCCTGTTGGAAGTCTAGACCATAAGCCTTCCACAACTTCGTTAATTCCTCTTTCAAAGGTTAGTTCCTGGGTTTGCCAGCAATCTGTTGGTTCGTCCGAGTCAACCAATTGCAAATGTTGCATGTTTGGGAACTTCTTTCCCAGGTCGATAATATACAGTGGAACACTTCGAACGAAGTAGAAGGGGATCCGTAAATCAGTAACGTTTGGGAAGCAGATGTTGTACAAAAATAAGTTGTTGTGCAGTTGACGCTCATCTACTTGCAAATGGAAGGATTCCAAAGTGTTAGCATGCTTTTTAATCGAGTCAAACAAGTGACCAAGATTGATGGTGTCATCACTGTAGTAAATCTTGACACTGAGTCGTTTCAATTGCCATTGTGCTCGGTTGCAAATAGAAGTGATGAGAGTGTTGCTGACATCGCAAATCTTGAACTCGTTCAAGTTTGTGACTGCATCAGTCAAATCTTTGGCGAATTCTCGGGATGCTTCTTCCATTAAATTGTGACCCCAGCAGTTTAATCGCTTGATTTGGCGGCCATACCCCGAAAAAAGGGTTTTCAACACAGTGAATCCACGATCCCCCAAAATGCTCAAATTCTTGAAGTATTTCAATGGAGGAGCTGGAAATGGCTCGTTCTTCCATGGTTCCAAAATAGTTCTGATGCTGCGCTTGTCCCAGTCAGCACAGTAGATTGTGAGAGTGTGCAAATTCTTCATTTGAAAAATTATCGGAATGTTGGTGACTGAGTCTGGAACCTCGTTGTGCACAAAATACAGACAATTACGGACATGATGACCGTATCGCTCAACCAACAACGGAAATTTTTGACATAGCTGATTATACTGATCAACTGAACGACAGTTGAGAATGATTGTGTGATTCAAAAAAGGATTCTGAAGAGGCTCCTCCGAGTTATCCCGTTGTTCAATAAACAAATCCACATCTTGTGCGCTGGAGAAACGAGTGCCTCTGCATTTGACAAGAAACATGGAGAGCACATCAGCAACCCGATTTTTGGCAAAATACGGTTTCCAAATTCTTCGTTCATAAACGTCATCAACAAGATGCATCCAATCCTTGCAAGTCAAACGACAAGAGAGAAGATCTTCATGCTTCAGGTAATCAAGCACACCTTCCCACACCTGAAAATAACAAAAAAACAAATCTTATTACAAAACTTGTCATATTATCATACTTTCAACAAGTAAAGCAATAAAGACATTTTGTATTAACCTCCATCGGGAAGATTTCCAGACATCGCTCTGGTTCCATCATTTTGATGCCAAAAGCCTACTTTCACCCAAAATACAACCAGTAAATTCCCATCCAATCCAACCACCTAAGCCCCTGACTAACTCTCGACACTTTTTTTTAGGTTTGCTGACAGTTTAACTTCTTATCAAGTAATGCGCGCAGTTTTCCAACTTCTCGCCCTTTTTATTAGCGAGCTCCGACTCTCCGACTTTCAATTTTTCCCTTCACTTTATTGAATCACAGGATGATAAAGACAAATTCCCTCTGTTGCCATTATGTCTACGATCTCTCTGGAAAGCAAGAGAAAAGACCAAAAGATGAAGTAAAATGACGTGATGCTGTTGCTGCTGCTTCCAGTACATTACATTACAATACAACACAAATTATTATAACATCACCAACAAGAGAGAGATCTAACCAAGAGAAAATATTGATTTTGTTTCGCACCAACTCTGAAAATAGCAAAAGCGGCCGGAGACCGACCTCCATCGAAACTTGTCGTTCTTTCTATGCTTTCACTTCTCACGTTCACTTCCACGTTTTCCTCCACTTGAACATCAGACAGTCTAAGCTCTTGTTGCTCCTCTCCTCTTCACTTCCACACAAAATAAAAGAGAAAACTTCAAACACCCAATCTAGACTTCAAGGTTCCAAGGTGACTAGAATGTCTTTGTTTGCGGGGGAAATGGATATACCGTCGACCTACACGTTTTCCTCCTATTATTTGGTTTTTTACTTCTCTTTGAGCTATATCAGCAATATAATCATCAGTTATGCAAACAACCTTTCATGGATATTGAAATGATGAAACTAATTTCATTTTACTTCCTTTATTCTAGGCTACCTTAGGTAGGCACTTAAGTAGCGTTGACGACAACAGGCAAAAAGGCAAGGGGGCTTACAATGGAAAGGAAAATACGGAGAAATCACAATGCGTAGAGAGTGGAGATCATCAACAAGAATAGAGAAGCTGTTATGACAACGATGACGACTGGGAATGTGGTAAGTGGTAGGTATATGCGCGAATCAGCGAAGGTTGGAAATCAATTTAGGCTTATTATTCTATTATTGCTTATTTTTCCTTCCTGGTCGAAGTTCCTAATGTCTGATAGGAGTAAATAATGCTGGAAATTATTTTTTAGGGGTTTGAGAGTATCCATAGCCATCTCATGCTTTGCCTAAGTGAGCGTCTCCATTGCTGATCATGTATGTATCTTTTGAACGGACGTTCTCTATGGAGAGATAGTCAAATGATGATGGGATCATAGCTTTTTAATCTCTGAGGAAAAATGGTTTATATAACTAAAGGGAAAAATATTGAAACCTACGCAGTTTCTTTTCATGTTTTCTAAAGAAGATAAGTAAATTAGGAGTAAACTAGTCAAGCGTGTGTGTTCAAGGATGACAATTATTTTAGCTTGTTTCTCAACTCAATTCAATCTATTAGAAAACTAGAAATGAAAGAATAGCTTAGTTTTTTTTAATGGTCAGGACAAAAGATTACATTAACTACAGGAAACATCATGACATGTTCCTGTCAACTTATTCAATGTAAAAATGGAAGTTATTTTTACTCCAAGGATGTCTCCTTTCATGACTTTCATTTGTCATTGTTATTGGTCCAAAAATAAAAATGAGCAGAGTTAAAACCATTGTCATACTACTCACAGATTTTTTTCTTAAAATGCCCCATTTATCCTTTACTAACTTTTGCATCTTTACTTTAAAATAGAGAAATTAAAGTATCACACTAGCAAAGTGTGATAGTAATACAATTGTAGCTGTATGTAAAGTCGTAAAATGCAAATCCAAGATGCCCCTTGAGTACTTGTATGTATGTCCGTTTTGTTTTCGTTCAACACAGCAAATGGTGAATGTATTGTAAATGCAAGCAAAAACATGATGGTTTTTTAATCTTATCAATTGCAGCTCATTATTGTGGGTGGACTATCTAAATAGTCTTATTATGTATCTTGGTCTATCCAAGAAAGTTGGGATTTTTAAAGAATGTTGATAAGAGATAAAATATTGTTGAATAAATACATGATTGTGTGTTGGAAATAACGAATCAGGGATATGCTTGAATACACACGTGCCCTAACACTCTACCCTCTACAGTTGCAATCGCAATCACCAAGTCATTTTGGCGACATAATTATAATACTTAATTATTCATAAAAATAAATAAAACTATCATAAAACGAGAGTGTTATTAAATAAACCTGACAACAGCCAAAGTGTAATAAAATTGAAGACTTTAAAAAGACCATTGCAATAACCATAAAATATTGTGGTCAGTCGGCAGATAATTTTTTTGTAGATAATATTATACATTGGAGGAAAATGATGACACATGACGGTGCAAATTTGTAGCCAATATTGAACATGAGTTCTCTCTCACATGCTGATGTTCTCTTTGGAATTGGAAAGGTTATCAGTTTGGTGAACATCGCTCAACACAATGCATGATTATTGAATATTTTTTAAACGAACAGATCAAATATCTGACCATCTTCATAAAAACGGCATGACATTTTTCCAATTCTCCTTTTTCTTTCGTGCAGTCCACAAAATGGCAGGATAAATCATGGCACTTGGCATTTTACAAAGCTTATAATATGTCTGTGGCTTCTGCTGCTGCTGCTTCTGGCTGAGTTTAAAAATGTTGAAATGGAAATGATGAGGCTTCTTTTTTCATAAAGAAAGCTTTCATGATCACGACGCTGTGATGTTTTCCCCTCGTTTTTTCTACTCCTTCTTCCATCAATCCACTAAACTATTATGTTTGCATGTGTGAGACTGTTGTTGCACTTGTTTGACTCAATGAGCAGCAAACAGGAGAACAAGGAAAAGATGAAAAGAGAGAAAAAATGAAATTAACATTCATTTCTGAATTTTGAACTATTGAACCATGAAGCCTCATACAGCGCACCGGTGCACAGCAATGTGCAGAGCTTTTATGTTGACAACGACTGTGAACGAAGTGAAGACCATCACCATTATCTCACAATATCCTCTCTGAATCTTGTGATGAATACTATGATAAGTTATATTATTGTAAATTATGTAAATTTCGTCTTTGTAAATATTTCATGCTTCTTTATAATATTCATATGATTTTTTTTTTATGATTGAAGCATTATTGAGATCAGAAGAAGGAAATGTGTGATGATAATTGTTCCTTTGTTGTCTAAATATGTACAGTTTCCACTGATTCTGTGACGACGGTGACGTGACGGTGGTGCATAATAATCGTATGTTTTTCGACCCTTCACTCCAAAATACATTCCTCGGTCTTCCCCCACCAATACTCCATGTAATATTGAATTTTAGCTGGTGGATGGATGGATGGATACATGTGTGCATAGTTTTTGTGCACTCATGACTTGACATGATGAGTTATACTGTATGCAATGTTGAACAATAACAACGAAACAAATTGTTCATCATTATTATTTTCCCTTCCCTTTTTGGTTGCTCCTTTCAATAAAAAATATCAAAAAGACATGGATGGACAGACAGACTACGGCAACGGCATGACATATATATTAGGCTATGAAAAAAAAGAAGAAACAACTTGAAACAATTTTTAAAACACATTTAGTTTTGAGAAAGATAACATTTTTCTCATCGTCAGAATCACAGCGAAAAGGAGTCATATCGTCAAAGTCAAGTATGGTATGGAGAAAATGTGGCAAAAGGAAAACCATTCAGTCAGTCAGTCAGTTAAAGAGTGAGATAATGATTTGATTTGTGTGGAGACTTGTCCGCAGAATTCCTCAACCCTTTCTTGTCTTCAGTCTTGTCTGATGAAGCTTTGTAAATGAAAGCTTTATTATTCGTCTTATTATTATTTTTTTGTATATGACATATCAAGTATTAAAGCTGTTTGATAAGAAAAAGGGTGAAAAAGAATAAAATAAAACACTCTTTTGATAAAGCAAGTGAACCCCACACAACAACACAACAACTGTGTGAAATTTTAATCAGTTGATAATTACATTCATTCGTATGCAGTTCCTTCCTTCTTCTTCCTGTGTGCGTTTGATGATGTTGCGATAAAAAAAACTGTGTGTGTCTATTACAGTAAAAGTTTTAAACGTGTCATAAAGAATTTCATACTTTACCTTCTCCATTGCTTACAAAAAGGAAAGAAATAGCCAGAGAGAGAGAGAGAGTCACACACAAAAATACTTGTTTTTTTTCGGAAGCTCCACAAGTACATCTCAACAAGACAAGCCAGCAAGCTATAATGAATAGCCAAAAAAATTGTTGATTAAAGTACCTGATACCGCAATAGACAGCCAAGCCAAAAAACTATTCACACAGCTCATTATTTTTATTGAGTACCAAATAAAAAATGCGTAAAGTGTTTCTCGGTTATATATTCAGATGTAAAAATGTATGCATTTACTAGTAAATGTTGTATACTTACTTGTGTGGAGTAAATAACAACAACAGCAATTAACAATACTACTTGCATTGTTGCTGGTGATGGAGTAGCGCTAAAAAGCTGAGCAATAATCATAATAATAGCCCAGTCCGGTTTCATCTATTTTTTCTCTATCTCTTGACTTTTTGGACGGGACGCGACGTGCGTAAAAATGTGCGTGTGGATTTGTAAACGCTGTGTAAAAATGCTGAACTGCTGTGCAGTGATGATGTGGGATTTTTATGGGTAAATAATGTGGCTAGCTAATAGCCCCTGTTTAAGGAGAAATATTGTAGTTACATGTTACATTATGTGTTTGTGGTGGTGAGAGATAGAGAGGAAGCAAACAAACAAAGAAATCTTTTCACCAAACTTGATAATAATTGAATAATTTTTTTTTTCATGGGCCACATTAATTTGCAGGTTTTTGTGTACGCATCTCTCTCTCTCTTGTTTGTTAGGGGTGAATTGTTAAAATGTATGGATGATATCAACATGAGACACAAATCTGAGATTTGGTTATATTTGTGCAACAATCAGTTCAGAACCGTTTTTGTAACCGACGAGGAAGTTGTTTGAATGGATAACTTGTAGGCGTTAAAGTGACAAGAGTGAACGTTTTCTCTATTTAAAGTCGGACGTCATTAATGTGCTTATTTAGGGCTATTTAGATAATTATTCAAACGTGTTAGTCGAAGATAAAATTGTCCGAATGACGATAACAAGGCACTCGCTTAGTTTTTACCTTTTTGTACTCTACATTTTCCCCATGTATTTTACCATCTCATGGACCTTGTACTCCCATCAGTCAGGGTATCTGTTATAATTTTTATATTGCCAAGATTGTTGATTTTGGAATGTGATGGAAACTTGTTGGAACTGTGTGGAACTTTCTAAATTGTATTGTGTTTTCTCTACAGAGCATGGTGCCCTTACCAAGTGGAAAAGCTTGTACCTTGTCGTGTGCGAAATGGAACGGAGCCGTATTATGGTGCAAACATTTGCTGGAGAAATGAGAATGGTAGTTATGCGTGCAACAAGAAGATACTTGGCTATCGGGCAAAGTACACAACAACTTACAAGAAAATTATGGAAACAAAGTATAAATGCTGTCCAGGTCGAGATGGACCAGAATGTGAAAATGGTACATTTAATCAAAATTCTAAATCGTGAATAAATATTTTTCCCTTTGATTTTTTTTTGTGTTTGTGTGCTTGTTTCTATGTTTTGCATTTTCTTTGCAACCAATTAGATTGCTTCAACTGCACCACGTTTAAAAAACTAGGTGACCGTCTGAATACTCAGGAACGAAGAATATCCCGTTTGGAAAAGTCATTCCAGCAGCAAAAATCCACAGCGGACCGTTTCCAGTATAAAGATTATACCAGCCAAAATAGTGTCTTCTCGCCCACCTCCAACACTCAACAGGAAAGTGGAAATCCGGAAGGAAATACACCTCAATCCTCACTTGCATACGCTACTTTGAATTTACGTGTGCAAACTATTCTAGACGAGTTCAGGGAAATGCAGAGTCGCATCCGCTATTTGGAAAACGAAGTTGCCCGTTTGAACACACAAGTGGATGATTTGTCCCTAAGCACTAGTTTTGCTTACGATTATGGCACCGGAGGAAGCACTAACAAGGATACCAAAAATAGCAACCAAGTAATCAGCAAAGACAGTCCCATGATTCCTTCCACCACTACGCCCACTCATTCCAGTACAATGACAAATGATGAAGAAAGTTTTAGTGAAAGAAGGAACGACGATAGTCAGGTTGGTGGACGACGTCACCATGACGACAGTGATCAGTATAGTCATCATCACCACCGCCATTCCCATACTAACCATCACCCAGAAACCGAAACTTCCACAGTGGCACCCTCACACACCCAACAAAGTCATCGACACCAGCAAAGTAACCACGGCCATTCACGGGGGAAATCTGAGAATACTATTCGGGTTCTAGAAGAGAACCTGGAACGAGGAGACATTGCATCTACTTTAAATGACGACTACGGTGACGAACTGTATAATGATAACTCCACAGAACAGTATATCGACCAGTTGCACACAAAGAGGGAACAATACTCGCCATAAAATATAACACCAAAATGCTACAAAGCCCTGAAATTCTGTTTATATTTTTTTTGTAAAATTTTATTTTCAAGTGTATGGTGTATGATATATGATTCTCATAAAATACATATGTATATGTACATAATAGATAATAAAAATAACAATGTCATGTTTTCTTCATGTCATCATCACAACTGTAAAATCATTTCGAACACACTTTATGCTTTAAGGGTGCACACGCCATCCCGCAGGTTGCCCTTGATGATACCGTTCCTCTTTTCAAAATTATATCGAAATATTAGAAAGTCACGGAGAGTATAACAAAGCATCATTTTATACCAAGAAACTATTTTATGATCATTACATATTGCCTACCATCACATCACGAAATTATGATATGTATTTTTTATTTCATGTTCGTTGAGAAAAAAACACCACCTAAAGTTTTGCAAGCCATAAAACAACATGACATAAAATTGCCAGAGCAATAATGTGAACATAATCATGATCAAAAGTAACTTGAAAGAGTTTTCAAAAAAATCATCCAAAAGAATCCTGGGCTTGGTAGTATGTGGCAAAAGGGTCAGAAGGGCATATATCGCATAACATATTATATTCATAACATTTTACACCAACATTCCGTTCTGCTTTTTACTTGTTACCATGATAACTTTGTAGTATACTGCGTGGTTCGTTACCCAGCCCAGGCATTACACTCATTGCTTTTTCTCTTGATCTGATCATTTATGACAAAAGACGGCAGAATTTAGCAAGCAGAGCATTAAATGACGATGATTAAGATGCGCAAGCTGCTTGCTTGTCTACGAAACGATGACTACCTTTTGCCTACCTGTGACTGTGACGAGAAGAAGCAACAAAGTCAGGCTTTACAGATTACAAAGTATCCTTTCATATATTTTCTTAGCTTGTCTTGCCAGTGTAATTTTTCATGAGGGAAGGTGAAATAATAATAAGAGGGTTTATACCATTCTTGACTTGAAACTCGATGCATTGTGCGCCCCACACTACACCATCACCACGACGGGACACAGGTAACAATCATGATCATCATCATCGTCATCATCTCCATCCTCATGATGAGCAACCTGTTGGACAACCAACATAAACCATAATGCCAGGCAGGTAAAAATAACAGCAGGTTATTAAACTGGTACTTGGTGCTGTGAGTGTGTGTGTCCTCACAAGATACTCTGCGTCTGCAATGCTGACCATTAAAGCATTGTTGATTTTTCAGTAAGAGGAAAACTACCCTATCTTCTTGTTCTTCTTCTCATGATCTTCTAGTTTCATCATCAACATTTTCATGGTATTACTTGCAACAGTACACAAGACCGACAATTTTTTATGCTGGTTTTTCTTGTACCAGAATTATGATTATGACATGTATACCTTGTATTGCACAAAGCTCACATCCGTACATCACATCATTGTAAAAACATAACAACAATGGTAACAATTGTAATAAAAAAATGCTGATACTGCTTTGATTTGTTTTTTATGTGGTAAACTGCCTTGTTTGTGTGTTTTCTGCAAGAACAGACAACTAAATGGGCTAAGTTACAGGAATCTATTTTGAGGAACAAGCAAAAAAAGTCAAGTCAAGTGAGTGAAGAAGAATGCAGGCGGCGCTTATTTCTATAGGACATTAGTAATTCAGTCAGTGAAGTGGTGGGGTTATATTGCTGATTATAAGTGTGACATTTCATATAATTTTTGACAGTTGAATAGGTTTGCATAATGAAAAATTAATGCTGGACGCTGCAGATTACCCCTTTTATACCCTCTGTGGTATTATCATCGCTCCCTTAAAATATCCACTGATTGATTGCTATCATCATGGGAGAAAGGAGGGCTCTTCTTGATCCAGAAATGTATAAAATTTCAGAAGAAGACTCGCAGGACGAGGAAGTTCTTGCAAGTTATACAGAAGATGCCCTTAAACTTGGGGGTGTGAGTGGAGGGGGTGGCCCTGATGATGTTTCAAATGGAAATATTAGAGATGGGGTGGCGGGTGGCAGGCATTCCCGTTCCTCTTGGAATACAAGAAGAGATCAGCATCATGACGTTGATGTAGACTTTTGGAACTACACTGGTTCCTCATCCTCTCAGTTTAATCCAAGCAAGTTAAGATTCGTGCAGCAACAGCAGCATGGCTTGTCCTCAAATAAGTATAATTATCATGGAAAAACGTCGATTGTTTCTGGTGGTGTGCGTGTGGTGACAAACAATTCCACGGGGAAAAGTATTGACGACAATCAGCACTCCCGTGGTCGTCATCATAGTCATGACTATGATAACAATGTAGATTGGCCAGAATCTAGTACAAATTCAGACTCGTATGTATCTGGAGACGAAAGAAGGGGAGAAAGATCTTCGATTTCCAACAATACCAGTTCCAACCTTGCAGCAACAAAAAGTACATTTAATGCAATGGACAATGAGAAATTTTTGAGTAAAACTTACTTTGGAGATCATATACGACATAGACGAGGGGTTGCGGAAGGCGCAGAAAATGAAGAGGACTCAATAAGAAGTTATCCCCACCGTAGTCAACAAACATCAGCATCATCCACGCAACAACAACAGTTGCAGTCAGAAAATAATCATAGTCGACCTAAACAATTTCAAAAACGTTCTAGTAGGCGACCTCGTCATGGAAATCGAAATGTAAATGAGTCAACTTCCGGTTCAGATTGTTCAGAGGATGGTAGCAGTAGTAGTAGTTGTGGTAGTGATTGTGAGGATTGTATTAGATCTACAAGTGGAAATGGAGGAGAACATCATCGTCATCATCATGGTAGAGGGGGTAGGAGACATGCCAACTCATCATCGGAGGTGGAGGAATACGATAGTTCTTACTCTGATGATAGCTCATACGATGATGAAGATGGTGAAGGTGATGATGATGAGTATGATGACTACTACGATGAGGATGAAGAGAATGAATGTTTTGATGACATTGTCAAATTTTTGTGAGTTATTTTTAAATTAAAAATTGTAATTATAATAGTATTCTAAATTTTTACTCAAATTGTTTTTAAATCTGTTTTGCAGAAGCGATGGTGAAGTCGAGTCAAGTACGAACGCAGACGGTGACTTGTTTCTAGTCGAATATTCTGGGGATGAAGAATCAGACGGCCCTGTTCTTGAACCGAGAACTTTCCCGAGGTCTTCAAGACGAAGTTTGGAAGGAGTTGCTGTAGCAGAGAACCTTTCAGAGGCACGACGTGATTCACAGGAAGCACAAAGTGATACAGTGCAACCAGCTACTTCCAGTAGTGCAAGTGCAACAACAGGTAGTGGTCATTTTAGGAAGTCGTCTACAGGGAAAGGTGCAAAAGGAAGGATCTCAAGATTATTAAAAAGAAAGCAACGTGACACAACATCGAAATCAAGCCAATCTGAAGCTAGCTCTACAGTACAAACACCTTTAACATCAAATACGGCGTCTACATCATTAAGTGCAAGTGCTTCTGAAACTGCTACGCAATTAGCAGCAACATCCGTACCAACAAGTAGTAGTAGTACGCCACCCCAGAGTCAGTCTGCATCTTTATCATCAACAGGAAGTGGAAAAAAGCAAAAAGGGAATACTGCGGCCACTGTAAGTGCACCGGAGAAAGTGTTTCGTTTTAAAGATGAGCATGGTGGTGAGACGCGTACCGTTTTTGTGGATATTCCACAGTCAGCACGTACAGGAAATTTACTGGGTCGACGAGCAACGCTTATAGAGAGCATACTTGGTATCATTCCTGGTCATTTCTCAACACCTTCAGCAGGCTTGGATCGCATCATGGTTGCTGGCGTTGTGCCAGATGGAGTTGCATCAAGATATCGTAGAATTAAAATTGGGGATTGGCTTCAGTCTGTAGACGACATTCCAGTGGATCATGTGAATGTTGATCAGGTGCTTAACTCAAGGTCCATGTATGGAAAGAGGAGAACTGCTTTTGAGACGGAATATTTAAGGCTCAAATTGACTTTAAGAAGGGTAGCGGGCTGCATGGTTTCACTTCCGCAAGACTCAACATGTGAAGTCTCGCCGCAAGGAGGTAGTGACTCACCAGAGGTGACGCCACTCAGATATTCATGTACAAGCATCACTGAGCCATGTTGGAGTATGGTCAGTCCCCAAGTACAGTCAAATATTGCCATTCTCTTCATTTCAAGTAGTAGTGGTAGTACAAATTGTGCCAATAATGAAAAAAGCAACAGTGAAGGAAACAGAGAAAGCGCGGCTAAGGAAAAGTCTAAAGATGTGGTGTACTGCTGGCCAAGAGAAACGGAGTCAAAAATGGTGAAAGCTCTTGCCGCATCTCAAGGAATGTTTTCAACATTGTATAGGCTACTTTGGGATGTCACCGGTTCACATCCTCTTGTGTATGGGAAATAATTTTCATACAATAAAACCTATTCCATTAATTAGATGCATACCGTAATTTGGAACGTTTTATAAATCATTAATAGATCTAAAGTGGTTATCGACGATTGTGAAATGGATGTCACATACACGAGCGATGACCAAGGGAAGAGTCTGTTGCTGGTTGCTATTGCCACATCGTTGTCAACTTTCACGATCCATCATCATCAGCATCAAGGTTCCCAGAAAGGGGGTAAAGGTGCACGTACTTCTGGTGCTTCATTCAGTCAACAAGGAAGTAGTGGTGCGGGTTTTAACAGTGGACCCGCTGCTTCAGGGGGTGAAACAAAGAAGAAAGAAAAGAAAATAAGATGGTTAGTATACTCGCTTGGAATGAAATGAAAGTAAACTGTGATTTTCTATAAAACATATTTTTTCAAATATTTATAGGCGTGAACCGCAAGCAGGCGGTGCAACAGTCAGTACTCGCGTTTTGACTAGGCTTGAAAATCTTTTAAAATACCAATTTGGTTCGCTTGCAAGGTAAATTTGGTTTTTACTTTTTAAAGTTTAGGTAAATATTGAATAATAGAGATAATGAAGCGAACCTCATATTTTTTAATAGAGCTTTCAAAGATGGAAATGTGGAGAAAGTAAGCAGGCTCCTGACAAACTCGCTTTCCGCCTTAAATGACCTTTCCGAAGACTATCTCTTTCTGCAAGTGCCTGGAAACTTTCTTCGCTTCCCTAGTTGCATCCGGGTACATTAAAATAACCAAAATCCAACATTTCTTTACAAAAACAGCTCAATCTAAATTTAGAATTCTTTAACATGAATTTCAGAGCGGCATAGATGACGTTCTGTACTCGTTTGAAACATCGGAGTCCCTTAACAGCTCAGCTAACTATCGAAGTTCCTCTTTCTCCTCCGCTTCATCGTGCTCCCAAAGAAGGCGATCGAAGGACTTAAACAGCTTACCTGTTTTCCATTGTCACGGTTCCTGCTTGATGTACAAAGGATTCCTCATTACATCCCATCTGGAAAATGATCTTGCATCCTCCTTTCATGGCTGGTGGAGAACGCAGCTAGGTTTATGGGAAGGCATCAAACGAAACGCTTTATTGGAAAAATGGAAACCTGTGTCCAGGCTGGCTTTGTGGCAGGAAACCTGCATACCAAATAAAACCACTCCCGTGGCCCCTCCCCCAAATAGTGCAAATCCTATGACAAATGACGAAGGAGACGATCCAACCTTATCAAGTAGATCGTCAGTAGGCGCCCTTCCAAAATCCGTGCGATGTTTCTCAGGACTAGTCGGAATTGTAAGTTTATAAATATTCTATTAATCTCCTTTAAAAATTATTGAGTTACATTTTAGAGTTGGCTCGCACGATTAAATTAATAGTTCCAATATGTGCATTATTGAAGAAATTAAAGTAATACAATTTTTAAAAAATGAAAAAATAAATGGCAACGCCTGGATTCGAACCAGGGTCCTCAATATCAGGGCGAGACGCTCGGCCGGCTTATTCCTTATTATTCATTTGCGTGACGATGTTGCTGCCGCACTAATGCCGAGCGTTTCGCAAACCAGACGAGTGCCTTGACCACTAGACTACGCTGCCACCACATGAACAATGAGGCCGAAATACTATACACGAAATTATCTATGGTTTTTTCTTAAAATAGGGAAACTTCACTCTTGGTTTTGTGCTTGAACATCTGACGGACTGTCACGGATCAGTTGGTCCCGATGCAGATTGGCTTCGCCGAGCGATGGCAACGATATGCCGGCTTTATCAATCCGGTTTGAGTAGGAGCTTTGAATGCTGGTTGGAGGAGAAACAAGGGGGAAGGGAGGAGTACCTAGAACTTTGTGGAGCATCCTCCTCCTTATCATCAAACACTTCAAAACGGTCTTCGTCTTCAAATGCCGTTATCAACCAACAAGAAAGAATCGGTAGCAGCTCCTCGCTAGTGAATTCCACGTCTTTTAATAAATCATCAACATTACCTAAAAAGGTGCCGGCGACAGGAAGTATTTTGAAAAATACTGAAAGTTCCTTGAGTTCGTTGCCGAACTTTGCTTGTTTAATCCATTCTCCTGGTACGGCTGTTGTTAATTCGACAACTGCACCATTGGCTGGGGGTGTTTGTACTTGTTCTTCTCCTCAGTCTGTTAATTCTTCAAGTCCAATCATGAGAAATTTCATGATATCATCGTCTTCGACTTCATCGTCATCGTCGTCAACGTTCAGCAGTGGAGGAATTCGGTCCGGTATTACAGGTGGCACAGATCCAAACTCTGTGGATGATATGACCCGAGTAATAAATGGGGAGCATCAGTACGATTCAGATGGGGAGGAGCAGGATGGTGATGATACTACTACAGGCACCGGCAGTGATAACAGCTCATTTAAATGGGTATGTGATCCAACTGAACTTTTGAATTAGCTTTTAAAATAATGGCATTTTTATGTTTGCTAATTGAATGATTTAAAAATTATAGTATGAACGAGCCGGAAGTGAATCCAGTGGTTTCACAGGAACTAATCAATCGTTTGGAAATGAAGTTAAACATATTAGGTAGGTATTTAAGTGTTTCTACTTTTAAACGTAACCAACTATGCCAATCTATTTCACATGCATGCAATTTGGTATTAATCAGGGTGACAAGAGGAAATGTTCTATTTGACTACATGCAAGTTGAATTTGGTCGTGGTGTAATGCTTTCTTCTAAAGACATTCATGAAGGATGGGCGGCTACAGTAAGACACAACTTTCGACAAAGTTGCACCGTGATTCATAGTATTCTTCATAAAGCAGCAAATGCTCGGGTATAAATGAATACAATCAATACAAAAGAAAAGATTTTTTCTCTCAGTTTTTCAAGATGTTTTTTTGCCTTCTAAATGTTTTCTCATACAGCAACGTCTTGAGGAACGTGGCCAAGACAAAAAATGGGTAAGTCTTGCGTTGGCCCCAATATCGGAGCATGGGATTCTCTTCAACTGCCAAATCACTGACCCCCGCGATCTTCACAAGAAGAAGCCTAGAAAACGTGACATATGCTACTGGGTTGTTGGACGAATTTATCCAGACGAAAGGGAAATATACGTTTGTTATGAGGACGGACCACTCTCCCAAAATATTGTGGAGATTGCATACAAAATAGCTTTAAATGTTCATTGTTGACAAACTAGTAAACAATCACAGCACACATATATTGATATTTGTTTCAATTCATTTATTATTAATAATTCCACTTTTTAATTTAGGTCTTCGTTTCCGAATTTTTTATACCTTCATTTCTCACATACATATTTTCATAGCTATTTTTATTATTGCTATCTCGAATGTCCTCCAAGTTACCAAATCAAAGAATAAAAATAAAAAATTCTACATTTCTAACTTTTTTCGCATCCTGTAGTCTTATTAATTGCTTTTACACCTTTTTTGCTATATGATGTGTTTGATATACGAATTTTTTAGTTTCATCACAAATGTATTTTATAAATAGGAAGTATTACATAAGTTGGTGTTATTGTGGAGATAAATGTAACAATTTAATGAGACTGCGCAATTTCCGAGAAGAACACAAGTATGTCATCGATGGTAAATTCCAACGTAATTTTGGATCCTGGATAACATCTGCTGATTAGGCTTTCTATCGTCTTGTACTGTACAATAAACTCCTCTTGCATGGCTCGCCAAACCACCTAAACCAGATAAACATTGTATTTTAAGATACGAATGAATACTTCTTTCGACTCATTTATGGAAGTTAAAAATGTTGGTAAAAAAAGGTTATCCACTTGCCTGAAGTAAATTTTCTTCCTCCGATAAATGCTTTTCAACCTTTTTGTACAATGACTCTAGTCCTTTCTTCACCTCTTTGGCGGGGTACTCCTTGATTACACGTTTCAGTTCTGCCCTACTGAAAGCCATTTGATAGCCAATTTCCGACTCCTTAACGCCTTGACTAACTTTCGCAATGACTCCCTCAAAGAACTCCTGTAAAACATTTAATATCATGATATTTTTCAATACATAAAGGTACATATTTGTATATTCGATATTCATATTATAACTAAATTTAAAGTTTACATTAAGTTTAATCAGTGGCTTTCCAAAATATTTCGTCACATATCCATTCAAAGCTTCATTGTATTTCGTCTTTGCATCCTTCTTCTGCTGTTCCAAAGCCTGAACTTTAAGTCTGGACAAGATGGAATGTAGCCGATGAAAATTTTCCATTCTGATGACTTCCCCAGGCGTTTTCCCACTTTCACCAGAGAGTCTCACAATCCCATCAAAAACGGCATTAAGCATTCTCACGTACCACTTTTCCAAATCACTTCTTCTCGCACTATTGCCAAATATTGACTCTGCCATTGCAGCAAAATCCTCGAAATCCGTGACAAACGCCAAAATGCCCGGCTTTGCTTTTCTTGGAAGTCGACTATCATTAATAGCTTGTACGTACGAGTTCATTAATCTATCAAAACTTCTCTTCTCTTGAACCAACACCGAGCCAAAAATCATGCCAATGTAAGTACTCGTATTTTCAGCTTTCAAGGCATGGCTTCCCAAACGTACCATAGCACCTAGGCAAAAACTAGCTTCCATTTTTTCGTAATGCGACAAAAATGACACGAGTTCTTGTTCAATAGAGCCAAATAATTTAGCCATTATTCTTCTTAACTCCCCACCCCCGCCACTGCCTTTTGACGGTGACATTATACTAACGTTTCCTGAGGATGAAGAACCTATTTCCAAGCAGAAAAATGTTGCAATAAACTTTTCTTCATTGTTTACCGCTGGCTCTAGTCCCTCCAAAAGTTGCTCCAAAATATCGTAAAAATGCTGTCTCTCTGAAGAATCTACGGATCCTTCTCCAGATCCCTGACTTTCTGTGTCTCCTTCCCGATTTGCTAAACTTCTTGTTTTCCCGAAGAATCTTCCCCGAATTCGCAGATCATTAGTACTCCCAGTCAACCTGCTACTCCCTGAGGACGACGATCCTGCAACACTACCACTTATTCTGGTTTTGGCTTCCTCAAATAAAGCTTTCACGTTCCTTTCATAAATTTTCTGAATTGATAAGGTGTATGTTGCCAGGAGCGACGAATATGCATCATTGTCCATTTGTTTTAACCAGCCCATCAATTTAGTGTACGGAGTCAACTCTTGATACATCGAGTTCAACACAGCTAACCTGAGAGAAGTTATTGTAGGAGGCATGCTATCAATGGAAGAAATGTTGCCATGGTGCTTAAACAATTTGGCCAGATGACTTGTTAAATTATGGGAAAATTTTTGCTTGAACTTGTCCAGTCTCCTTTTTTGATCCCCTACTGCCTGCATTTTTAGCAGGGCTGGATGTATATTTTCTTCAATATTTAAGGCTTCTTTCAACGCATAAGCGTCTTTAGTTGCTTTATTAATTCCTTCAAGGCTGTTAAAGTCTGCATTAAGAATTTGTGAGCCCACGGGAAAGTCAAGAGCCCTAATCACAGTTGTCAATTCGCTAAGCAAAAGTTGATTATTCCGAGCTGCAGTACCCATTTGTGAGTTTTCCTCCTCTATTTTCTCTACAGCCGACTTGACATGTGTTACTGCGTCCTGATAGTCCACGAGTTCTTTTTCTATCTCCTCTAGTTGGTTAATTGACTTGTCGATTGAGTCCATTAAGGAATTAACTTGAACCTCAGAGTCCATAATACTGTGAATATTTTCCCCATCAAGAATTGACAGTTCTTTCGCCAATTGTTCCATAAATGCCTCAGCATTTACCACAGCATTCTCCGCTCGTCCAAGAACTTTCTCAAGGTCAAACTCTTCCCTTTCTGTAAGACCGAATTCTTCATCCCCACTTTCAATCATTTGACTGTCTTTGGGCACAGATGATATTGCAATGTTTTCTGCTGCACGAGCTGCTTCGTCATCTTCATCTACTTGGTAATTTACGAATTTGGGGGGTCGGTGCATTCTCGAACATATTTGGTGGAGGAGGGAGAAAAAGGCGTCCTTTTCCTCTGTGGAAGCTGCCAGCCAATGGTAAGATTTTTCTAGTTGTAGATCGAACTCCAAGATATCCTGTACGACAATTACAATAATAACTATTATTCTCAGAATTCTAAAACAATAAACAATACAATTAATCAAAGAATAGTTTCTTTTCTTTCAGCTTTTTTACCTTGCCCTTGTAATTGACTTCTTTCAAACTGGAAAGTGTCCATTCTTGTTTCCTCTTAAATCCTTTTTCTGTTTTCTTCACCTATTTTATCAATTTATAAAAATTCTCAATCAGAATACAGGTATCATTATGATAATTCCATAATATTAATGCCAACAGTAAGTATCAAATTCCATAAACTTTTCAAGTTACCAAATAAATAGTAAATCTGATTGGTCTCTCTATACTTCCTGTCATACATAAATAGGAAGGAACCTTCTTTTTTCTTGTCGGTTTCTGAACACAAACCACTCCATGAAGCCTTTCCTTAGTGGACTCAAACACCTCCTTTTGCAGCTCAAACTTGACACCACTCATTATGATTAGTTATTTTACAGAACACACAACTTGTAAACTAAAACACTGAAGATATTTAAGTAAACCTAAAAGTAAGTTCTCTGTCTGTCATCTTCCACCACATACCAGAACACCATTACTTTTGTGAAAATGAAAGGTATTTAAAAAATTAAACATCAATTTACAAAAACAACAACTACATGATTTATGGTCGGTAGTAGCCTAATTGTTTATTGTTGTCTGGTTAATGGGGAAATCAGGTGATATGGTTGGTTGAAGGAGAGTTTATGCGAATGAGGCGGATGCAAAATAGAAGAAGAACGGATGATGATGATATGACAGGAAATCCCTTACTTGTATTGCTACATTGTATGTATGATGTATTTTAGATGATGTTCATTTGAGTTGCTTGATGTTTTATGAAGCCGCCCTCACATTTTTGCAGCCGAGTGTACCAAGTTTGTTTACTACGTGGACAATGTGGTGATATGTTGATAAAAGCAACGTGATTCCTCATTTCGGTCATGTGCTGCAGTTTAATTTATAAAAAGAGATTCTTTGTTTGTTAGACTAATTGTTAAATTAAATCCTTAACTTTCGGTATTTCATAAACATAAACTTTTTGTGATTTGCCGTTGTAAGAGTACCTTTTGTTCAAATAATGTGCAATAATTTTGGCACAAGATAGTAATACTATTTTAGTTATATTTTGTGACCGGTGGTGGTGTTAATCGTTTTTTGTAGTGGATTTTAAGTTCATTAAAAGGTAGATTAAGTAGTCAAAATGTCTAAGATCTTTACACCCACAAATCAAATCAGATTGACAAATGTGGCGATTGTCAGGATGAAGAAGGGAGGAAAACGGTTTGAAATTGCGTGTTACAAGAACAAAGTGCTGTCGTGGAGGAATAAAGTGTAAGTCAGTTAGTTATAATTTATTTGGCATCGTATTTATTTAATATGTCATTAAATTGTTGGTATGTAATTATTGGTTTGATCATTTTATTGTAGAGAAAAGGACATTGATGAGGTTTTGCAAACCCACACCGTCTTCATCAACGTTTCCAAAGGTCAAGTGGCAAAAAAGGAAGATCTGGTGGCAGCTTTTGGTAAAGATGATCAGACAGCTGTTTGTATAGAGATTTTGGAGAAGGGTGAACTTCAAGTGTCGGGTCGTGAACGTCAAACTCAATTGGATGAGCTGGTGAAAGATGTCGCAAATACTATTGCAGGTACACACTTAATATTCTGTTTGTTACAAGATAATATCTTTTACTTTGACGAGGTTTCGGAGATTTTTAGGTTATTGCAATTTTGAATATTGTAGGTTTGTGCATCAACCCTGACACAAAAAGGCCTTATCCTAATTCCATCATTGAAAAGGGTCTGAAGGACATCCACTTCTCGGTAAAACCCAATCGAAACTCCAAACAGCAAGCGTTGGAGGTCATACCACAGTTAAAAGAGGTGATGAAAATTGAACGAGCACAAATGAGGGTGAGAATATCTGTTACCGGAAGTATGTGTAAAAGTGTCGCGGAGAAAGCAGGCAAAATGGGGAACACGGAGCAGAAAGAATTTACCGGAAATTCGTTACAAATGGTAATATTTTGAGTACATTAATAGGGAAAAATTCTGATATTATTGTAACTAAAAAGCATTTTTAATGATTCCAGACTATCCTGCTAGACCCTGGGTTTTACAGAGACCTCGATGAGTTGATTAGGGCGGAAACCAAGGGCCACGGAATATTAGAAGTCTTGTCGTTAAAGGACGTTGAAGATAGTGAAGAAAAGATAGAATAGATAAATTTATACCCGTGTTATTTGCTTTTTTAATCACGTTTTTAAGAAAACTTATAAAATAAACCGTTCACTATGATGCAATGAAAAGTTTTACGTTTATATTGTGCAAATTATTTTATTCACATCTTGCATATTTATTCCAGTATTTCACATATAATTCCGTCGACGTAATTCTGGATTTTATTTTAAAAAATTCTTAATTTACGGGATGGGGTCCTCTTTTATGTATATAGTTTCCTCTTGATTGTCTATTTTGGCAGCATATCTTGCTAATGTAAACAGGAAATCTGACAACCTATTCATGTAAATAAGGGCCTCCTTATCCATTTCTTTTTCAGCGACCAAAGGTGTTATGGCTCGCTCAGCTCGCCGGCAAACAGTTCTGGCAATATGAATTGATGCACTGGCTTTACCTCCGCCCTGGAAGACAAAAAGAGCTTGTATCTATACCATTCAAATTTAAATTAGGTCTTTCGAAAAATCATGACTGCTAACCGGCAAAATAAAATTAGTTAATTCCGGTAGTTGCGCTGTGTACTCATCAATCCATTCCTCCAGTTCTTCTGTATGTTTTGCAGAAAATTGCACTCGTTTTAAATGTGCTTCCCTGGCTGAACTTTTTGGCGTTGCTACGACAGACGATATATCCTGTAAATCACATGACAACGAATTAAAAATTAGATCAAACAGATCAAAAATCTCAAATCTCAAAATTAATGAACCAACCTGCAATAGACATTGAATCCTTCTCAATCTTTCCTCGTAATCATGCCCATTGTCAATCGCAAATTCTCGGCACAGTGCAATATGAGATGATAATTCATCTGTAGCCCCTAACGCATCAAAGAATTTGTCATTTTTTGCTCGTCTTTCTCCAGTAAACAAGGCTGTGGTCCCTTTGTCCCCTGTCTTTGTGTAAATTTTCATTGACTTCCGTTCTGATGTGGAGAACAACCTGTTTGCATTATAACCATAGCAAAACTTCCTTGGAATTACCGAAGGGCGCCTATTAAAGTTTATAAAATTATTGCAAGTTATTAAGACCCTGTCATTAAGAATCCACATTAGCAATGCTAATACAATTAAAAGTATTTATATAAAAAGAAAGCACTGTACACAGGCTC
>JAQIWN010001149.1:0-22847 GCA_034699025.1 Entomobrya cf. arborea Gr-Col-00668
TTACAGTTACAATTGAACTGAAAAATACATAAGAATCGCAATGTAATTTTTAAAAATATGAATTATTGTATTTTATTACATGAAACACACTGGTGTGCTGTCATTTTAACATAGTTTCCAGCTTTATTTTATAGAATCTTTAAGCTAAACTATATCTAGGTTGACACCAAAAAGGAATTGGATAAGGAATTATAAGCATTGACACTCAATCCATCGGAAAAAATTATGGCATTCTTAATCTCTCGCCCTGGGCCATTCTTAATTCTGCTTGTCGTAATGGTCCTTTGCTGTTACGTTTCTGGATATATCGCAGTAAGACTTCACACTTATTTTGTTCAAAGGTCAAGAAAACTTTAAACTAAAATAACTCTTTATAAAGGAATCACGGGAGGACGCCATGGAACACCCCACATTGTTTCATAAGCTGGACCCCGAAACCTTGGCTCACTTGGAGGAAAGAAGTACGGACGATGACGAGGAACTCCTAGATAAGTTTAGAATCAAGCGAGGCGATCCAACAATTTAATTTCCCGATGGCAATACCATTGAATTGAGTTCTGTAATGTGCATGAGGGACTCAATCATTAAATCATTTTGCTTCCAGACTAAAAATGTCTGATTTTTTTCTACAACATTACGTAATAAAATATTTCGATCTATAAAAAAACCTAGAATTCAGTTTCGTTTGTTGTCATTTATCCTTCAGTAAAAAGAAGCAAGTTTTGCATAAAATTCATTTCAATCCATCATTCATCTATCTAAAGTTTTGGAAGACATTACATAATTCACAGAGCTATAACTACCTTCGTTTCATCCGCATCGCATCCTTCAATTATGACGGCGATGCAGCAATAAATATGAAATAGATAATCTAATCTTCCGCATCTTTAGCTTTTCATTTATCTTCAAATTCTTCAATAATAGCTATCTTTTAACCTGCTTCCAGCGCAGCCCATCAAATTTGTCCACTTGTCCCACATTTTGCTTTATCCTCTCATTAAGCAATTCCAAAATATTCGATGTAGTTTAGAAATCAATTTTATTGCAGTTTTAGAATCTATTTTCTATTCTATATCCATTCTTCTCCGAAGTACTATAAATGCATGCAACGCGTAATCGAAAATCGAACGCAGAGCTGGCAGACGACGCGACAGGACACAGGAAAGAACAAAGATGACCTTCATTTTTTTAAAGACTGAAATTCTGAAACGTGTCCAAACAAGTCAGCTACCAGCTACCACCAACGCTGGCTTCTGGCTACTGGACATGGGCATACACGTGCTCGAGCTCATCATAAAAGTTGTTGGTTTGTGGGAACAAAATTGTATCTACAGCGGGAAGTACCCAACATATGATACCTTCACTTCACCATCTTAACAGGTTGTTGTTGTAATTTTAATTTTTAGAAGTGATCCACCAGCCAGGTAGAAACGTACTTAGGTGGTGGTGAGTTGAGGATACTGGGATCTTTTAAAGTTTGACCTCTGTTACTGAAGAAAACAAATTCTCCCTTTCGATCTGTAGTGCGATACTGTGACATTTGTGCATTGTTTTTTATTGGTAGGTGTAGTCACTAGGCAGGGTTTAGTTAACTGCGGTTGTGGTGGATCCGAATCCGAGGACATCTTTAGCTTTTTGGTGTAGGGAACTGAAATAATTGATTTAGTAATGTTATTTGTAGTTGAGTGAAAAATGGCAACTTCTTGTTCGTCTTATGAGATATCGTTTTAAAAATGTCTGGTAGTAAGTCGACGTCTACTGGATCAAACTTAACTCCTAGAAAAGTAGAAAAACCACAGGGGTTTGAGGACGCTGAATTAGCTAAACGAGGACAACAAAGGTGTACGTGGGGATGTGGAAACTTATTTCAGACAAAGAATGAAGCCTTTGACCATCCATCATGCCCTGCGCGCAAGCAAACTTATCTGAAACTTTTGGAAATGAATAAACTATCTGGGGGAAAGCTACCTTTAGAATATCTTAAAGAAGTTTACGGACTTGAAAACCTTAGTTTGGAACAGATTGAAAGCTCATGCTCTTTGGTAACGACGCCAGTGCACAGTGAACAAGTTGAAGTTTCAAATCCATCATCGCCATCCAGTGGTTTAACTGAAGACCTTGTTGAAACTCTACCCAGAGTAAAGAAAATGGACTTTGTGGCACAGTGGCTTGAAAAGTTGAAATAACCTTAGATTTTGATTGTCATCTTTATTTTAACGCTTAAAATAGACAAGAAATAAATATGCAAACTTCTTGAAAAAGAAAAAATTGACAAAAATGAACTTAGTAATTAAAACATGCTTGAAGTAAATTTGTACGAAGTTATGAAAGACCTCAATCAAAGAGCAGAGATGGGCAGAGTACTCGTCACCCCAAGTAAATTTGCATTGCGAATATTGCGATTCATAATTAACTAAACTAAATTGCTGGCATACTTCTGACTCCTAATGCTAATCTGTAGTAATGGCTGATTTGCGTTTTACAGCAAAACCCGAAAATCGGGAGCCACGGCAAACCGGGAAGATTTTCGTTTGCTGTAATAGGATATTTCTTAGCCTAGCCAGTTTGGAAAACCATAAGACTGATAATACTTGCAGAATTTTCTCAAATTCTGACTACAATGAAGAAGGCGATGACCCGATGTCGCAGTCCGAAGCGCTTCAGTGCCTATTCGACAGTGTGAAGAAGAAGTACAGTGATCCAGCAGGGTTAGAAGATACTACCCTACCGAACGTGCCAAACCAGCCAGAACTCGAACTTATTAGAGAGGAGTCCATGAAACCGAAGGTCGCAATTAAGGATGTTAAGGCGGGTTTTGATCTAATAAGGATGAATGGGTTGACCAACTTCAGTTGCCGACAATGCTCATATCGCACGACCAATTTACACTTGATAAAGCGACATGTGAAGGTAGGGAAAACCTGCCGAACGTCTTATATTAAGTTTTGTCGATCAATCTGTAATAGATTTCTTTAACTTATCTAACTTTTAAAAACTACCATTATTTTTAGACCACACATGCAAACAAGGAGACCGAGGTGGATGTGGGTGGACAAAACAACACAAAAATTTTGCACTCTTGTGACCTCTGTCATATTTACAAAACCCCGTACAAATCGAACATCAACATTCATAAGCAGGTTAGAAAACATAAAAAAATATTGACACTTTTTCAAATCAATGATACATTTTATATTTTAAACTTAGTTTTGACACAGTCGGTCATGAATTAGCTATTTTTTGCTGTTTTAGAATGCACATGTTGAAGATGGAGGACATCCTTGCCCACATTGTACATGCTGTTACGCTGCATCATGTGGCTTAACAGTTCATATACGTACATATCACGGCAACAAAACTGACTCACCGGGGTCTGTGAAAAAGAAGACTTCCACATCAACAACTTTTAAGGGTCCCTTGTTTACGCCCATCGTCGTCCGCCGACGACCTAACAAGAAGCTATCCCATAGTATTCAAGTTAAAACAACATCGGAAGTACTAAAATCAAAAGCTCCTATTAATCATGGTCATGACAAAACCATTCCCTCAAAAGCTGAAGCTTTTAATAATGCTAACATTCAATGTGCTTCCTGTGGATTTATTGCTAAACACCAGGCGGGCCTTAATTTTCATTTGAAAGTAGCTCATGTTGAGCAAGGAGTAGAGTGTGAATGTGGTTGCTCATTTGCAACGGCAACGAATCTAACAAATCATAAACGGAAAGACTGTCCCAAACTGAATGGCCATCTCAAAGATAAAAATGGTACCCCTCAGGAAAAAGGGCAGGTATACATCCTTCATTGATATGATTACATTTATCTAAGATTCCACTTTCCGTTTTGCCTTGGTGCAATACATTTTATATATCTTTACAGGTTCAGCAAAATCAGAACATCAGTGGAGAAAGCTCGGATAATATGCTCAAAGACTCCCTGGATGACTCGTTGGCGAATTCAAAAAATAGCGATGGAAAACTTGAAAACGTAGGTCTTTGATTTAAATCATGTCGTATGAAACGAATCGGGCAGTTGATGGATTACTTGATTACTAATTCGTAAAATCACTGAAAGTTTTGATTTTTAATCTAACCGTGCCTTTTTTTCTTTAGATAACAGTCCAAGAAAGTAGGGTCCGATGCAAGAAGTGTGGACTGTTTTTCAAAAATCAGAAAGGTTTGACAACACATTACGTGGTGATGCATGGGAACGAGGGCATATCTCACAAGTTTTGCGAGCTTTGTAACTACCGGACTAGAAACTTTCACACTTATAGAAAACATAAAAAAGTAGGTTGTAACTAATATAGGTAAATATGTAACTGTAATTATTTTTGTTCTGATGAGGACCTTATTTTTTCCACAGACCTGCCACGTAGTAAATGGTATAAAATGCCCTGCAGTTAACTGTACATGTTCTTTCCGTGCTGTAGAAGGATTGTCATTTCATTTTAGTACTATACATAAACAGAAACTTGATCGGAACGCTTTAGAGTTGAAATGTGACAAATGCGACTATGTTACTTATAAAGAGTCGTCTATGGAGAGGCACGCTATGGTAAGTAAACTAGCATTAGCATGTTTGATTTGAAAACTAAAACTTATGATAACATTTAGTATGTCGGGCCACGTTTGGATTGATATTCTATTAAAACATGTATTATTCGTATTCATGTTTAATTATTAAAGTATTTGTGGTTTTTACCCTAGCGAGGTCATGATATAAAGATCGCACGTCCAGTAGCGGAACCAACGACACATAGATGTGAGAAGTGTAACTTCACAACTCCTACATGGTCAACTTTGGAAGCTCACAAAGAAGTAAGTTTGGATTTCAAATCCAGAGTTCAGATATTAAGATCGTCGGCCGTGGATTAAATTTTTGGTAATAAAATTTAACATTTTTTTTGGCGTGATTATAATTTGCAGACTAACCACGTGGAAAATGGATTCAAGTGTGATTTTTGTAATAATAGTTTTAAAACTATGGCTGGAGCTCGAGTACATAGTTTTAACATTCATAAAAATACTCCAGGCAGTGAAGTTAAATCTTACAAATGTGATCAGTGCGACTACACTACAACTGCCGAAATGCACCTTAATACTCATCTATCCGTAAGTTTTGTCTTTCATTTGTCATGAAACTCATTTTTGTTTTGTGATGCAATCTAAAACCCTATATATTTGTCTAATAATACCGCATGATTTAATTCGAATTCAATAGACGAATCACGTAAAGGATGGATTTAACTGCGAATTTTGTTCAAGTAGCTTTAGCACTACTAGTGGGCTAAGAACACATGTCTCCATGATGCACAAAAACGCAGACCAGGAAGACTATTCCAGTTGTAAATTGTGTGGGTGTAAAACGGGGGGCAAGAAAGGTTATAAAGAGCATTATGAGGCAAGTAAAATTCAACCTCAAAGAATTGTGCATGTCATCAAATTTTAAGGCATAGTTAGTAGCTAATATTTTTTGAAACCCTTTAGAGATGTCATGTTGGACCAGTAAAATGTCCTGATTGTGTGTGTTCCTTCAAACATGTCGACGGGTTATCGCGTCATGTGCAAATTATGCACAAAAGGAAACTAGATTTGAGTCCATATATGTTGAAGTGCAGCTTTTCAGATTGCAAGTACTCAACATACCATAAAGGAAATCTAAGAAGTCATGAAAAGGTATTTCCTGAGTCAAAAATAGTCCTTATAAAACTGTTTCAATCGAATGGTTAAATTTACAATTACAAATACTGTTTGTAGTCTATCCATGCGAAGGAAAAATCGCCGGGTGAAAAAAGCGAACAAGAGGAATGCACCATTTGTAACAGGAAGATTAGTGGGTCGTTGGAAGATCATCTTTCGGTGAGATTTTAATTTAAAGATATAAAATGAAAATGAAGTAACTACTATCTTTGTTGATGGATTAAAATGTAAAGGAATTTGTATGCTTGTTTTAAACAGAGAGCTCATGTTGAAAAAGGCTTCGCTTGCACTGAAAATAATTGCAAATGCAGTTTTCGAAGTGAAATTGGTTTAATTCGACACATAAGGAGTATACATGGAAAGAAGTTCGTAAATACGAAATCAAATGTAAGTCTTCTTTAACTTGCATAACCTAAGTCCAAGTATATTGAGTATGATGAGTCCGAGTCTTTACCAACTCATTTGCTGTACTCTAGCAGCAAACAGCGACATATCGGTTTCATGTTTTAAGTATAAGGTTGGCTTAGTAGTTTTAAACTAGTATCTTTCTTTTAGGTTCGTGATCCAGTCGAATTTCCAATCAAATGCGACCGTTGTAACTTCAGATGCAAAGTGGTTGGAGATCTAAACCGACATTGCGTGAAATTGCATGGCTTTATACACCAGGTTCCGATTCGTGAAAAAATGAAAAACGTGTGTGATATTTGCAAAGCTAAAACATCGGAAACATTGGCTAGTCATAAAATGGTACATACTTACAAATATTGGAAGTTAAATATTTCGTGTAATTATTTGATAACCATTGTACTGCTAATGAAAAATAATCAATCTCAAATTTTGTAGAGATATCATGTTGAAAATGGGTTTAAATGTCTGAAACCGGGGTGCCCATGTAGTTTCGAAACATTTGTTAGCCGAGCTCGACATATGATGAAAACACATCAAATTGTTTCTTCAAAAATATGCCCAATATGCAAGTTGAAATATGTCGGAACACTCAAACATCATTCAGAGGTGAGCTGAATTTAACACTGAAAAATTTACTCGTGCATGTATCATGTATTGTAGTATCCCCAGAATTTAAAAGACATGACTACATATAACTATACTATGACTTTGACTATATAACTATTACTTTCTGTTGGATTTTTAGAAATGTCATGTAGAAAATGGAGTCAAGTGTATGCACGAAGAGTGTCCCTGCACTTTTGAGACAGAAATCGGAAGAGCTATTCATATGAGAGTTCAGCATAACAAATTATTGCCCAAACAGCCAAAAAAATGTCACATCTGCGAGAATACTGTTTCAGAAACTATGGAACAACACATTGATGTAAGTTACCGACCGACAAGCCAAACGCCGACATCCGTGGCGTCTTGTTTAATATATTACAAAAAAATTCAAAAAGCCTCAAGTGGCTTCTTCTAATGGGAAATAATTTTATAAATTTTATCCATTTTATAGAGATGTCACGTACCAAATGGAGTTAAGTGCATGCATGGAGATTGTCCTTGCACTTTTGAGACCGAAGCAGGAAGAGGAATTCACATGAGAATTCAGCATAATATACGAGTTCCCAAACTGCCAAAAAATTGTCACATTTGCGGGAGTACGGTTACTGGAACAATGCAACAACACATCGACGTAAGTAACCGTCAAGCCTTATGCCAGTACTTACATGCAAGATATTTTATTTATGAGGTTACCGTAAATGTCGACTTCGAATGTCTCCCTATGAGAAATAATTTGTATATAATGTCCATTTAAAGAGATGTCACGTACCAAATGGAGTTAAGTGCATGCATGGAGGTTGTCCTTGTACTTTTGAAACAGAAGCAGGAAGAGGAATTCACATGAGAATTCAACATAATAAAGGCGTCCCCAAAGAGCCAAAAAAGTGTCAAATTTGCAGGAATATTTTTACAGGAACATTGCAACAACACATTGAAGTAAGTAACATTTTTTTTCGCTGTAGTTTTAACAATAAACTCCATAATTATGTTTCAAAATAAAATATTTTGTGTTGACCTTTCAAAGAGGTGTCACGTACCAAATGGCATGCCTTGCGGCTTTTGTAGCTGCTCTTTTGAATCCGAACTAGGCGTTGCTAGACATATGAAAATCCGACATAATGTTCAAGTATCTGCAAACTGCACTATTTGCGGTATTGAACCGGTAGTGTCAATGAATGTTCATATGCAGGTTAGTTTAGCATCAAATATATGAAAATCAAATTTCAATATTCGAAAATTTTAATTTATATAATTTGTGTTTACAGCAAAGCCATGTTGCTGGAGGACTACCTTGTAGTGTATGTGAATGTACTTTCCAATCCGATATGTCCAGAATCCGCCATTTAGCCAGATATCACAACATTATTGCAAAACCAACTCCAAAACATTGCTCATTGTGTGACATGACTATCAGAGGCATGTCATTAAACGAACATGTTCAAGTAAGTTACATGCATTTTAATTCCAAACATGGCTGCAACCTTTTTTCTATACAGAGATGATTGATTTTGCATATGATGTACCTCGTCTGTTTTGTCTGTATAGCGTCACCATGTTCCTAACGGATATCAGTGTAAATATTGCAACTGTTCTTTGCGAACGAAGAAAGGAAGAATCGTTCATATGTTTAAAATGCATAAAAAGGAAATTGGAAACGATTCTTCAATGTCTTTGGATCGTAATTGCAAGCTTTGCGGTATAAAAGTTTCAGAATCCATTGAGAAACATATGGAAGTAAGTTGATGATAGATGATGGAAATTGAAAAGTTTATGTCACAAGTTGAAATAAAAAATCTAATTGCATATTTTTTCCGCATTCCGCCAGAGGAATCATTCTTCACTCAACACGTTTAAATGTTACCACTGCTGTAGTAAATTCAGTACTAGTGCAGGTAGGATTCGACACATTGTAAGCTGTCACAAAAAGGGCAGAAGTAACTTCAAGCATGGAAGGAACCGAAAAGTTGAGAGCAGCTCCGACAACAAGCTTAAAATGAAACTTATGGTACTAATATTTTTATAGTACTTAAAGCAGTAAGAATGTTGGTTTAAATCTAATGTCTTTTAAATTTTACTTTTACCAGTTATTCCCTTGTCCAGACTGTTCGCGTAAGTTTGTTTCCAAAACTGCAAGGCAAGACCACATCCAAGTTTTTCATAGCACTTCTTCCACTACAGCGAAGCCTAAACTGGATCACCAAAAAAAGAATCGAGATGTGGAGGACTTCGAAGTAACCCGTTCATTCTTAAATATATTATGAATATAGTTGATAGTATTTGAAGTTAAGGATCAGACCATGGTACTAATTATATTTATGTTTCTCTAATTTAATGATTGACTAACAGGAAAGTAATGAAAGTACTGATAGCAAAGAAGTCAAAACGAAAAGCTCAAGAAAGCCAGAACATAGATGCCCTGATTGCGGTTATAGGGCAAATAGCAAATCTCAACTTAATATGCATTTGCAGGTAAGTCATGATGTTTAATTTTACTTGCAGCGCATCCATAAATTCGTATATTGTATCTTTGTATATATTTTTAATGTTATCATTTTTGTTTGATTTTTCAGAAATCGCATGTGAAGGAAAGCACGTTTGCATGCACGTTTTGTACATGCTCGTATTCTAGCGAAAAAGAACTTGTTCGTCACCAGAAGTTATTTCATGTCAAGGAATACCTTCGGTCCAAAAATTCAATTCTCGCACTGTATGGGGTAGAAACTTTGATGTACGATTAAATACAACTTACAAGACTAATAGAAATTTATAAACTTTACATATGCCGTCGAAAAATAATGTTCTGAAATACTGCGTATATATTGATATATCTTAATCAGAACTCAAAACTGAATATTTTTACTACATAATTTTGATATGAATAATTTTGGACTTTTATATAAAGCTACGTTTTATTTCCCTTTATAGTACTTTTCAAAGAACAGATCCTAATATACTTGTGTTACATATATTCATATTCAAAACTTCACACTTTTTCGTGTGATTGATTAGTGATTTAGATGAATCAGTGTTTTATATTTGATAATCTAAAAAACAATCACAACTTGTTCCATAATGTTGGAAATTTTGTGTGAAAATATTTTTAAAAAATAAAATAAAACTAATGAATTAAATTATCTGCCAATAAACATTAAGTTAATAAACGAGAAGTTTTCAGTGATGTTCTAATTTGTAGCTAGTGTTAAAATAAGTAGTACGTCATCATCAATCATACAGTTATCATATCATTAAAACCCTGGAACTCTCGTTTACGTCTTTTCATTTATATCGTTGATACATTTTTAACAAGCATATTCTAATCTATTTTCACTAATTAGTAGTCATCCTATCATTATATTATCAAGTTCAGGTTTTGCAGCGCAGTTGACTGCGCAAGTGCAGACAAAAGGCTCTGTGATCATTGACGACATGAGAATGCGAAAGGATTTCTACTTAGAAGTAGTAACTAAAAGTGTAGAAAATCTTCCATTAATGAGGGCAACAATTGACCAAAATTTCAAGTCTGTACCTCACAGCAAATTTTTTGTTTGTATAAACATGCGTGGATCAGTTCTTCTACCATGGTATGCTTCATTAATGACACATTAATGACGTCATGAGGTAAAAATGTGCTGAGCTCGATCTGAAGAGGTTGAGGAGGATAACCATTATGATTATCAACATCAAGCATTTTAAACTTGCTTTGCTGTGTGCGCTACTGTGCACTGCTGCTGCGAAAGCAAGGGTTGTAAAAAGCAGAATGTAAACAAACAAAGTGAACAAAAGGGAAAGATTTTTGTATTTTGGCTATGTTTGCTTGCACCATGCACAAATGCATGCGCATCAGAATAATTCAATGCAAAGTAGACACGAAAAGAAAGAGAGATAGCCATGTCAGATGTTTTGTTTGGTTCGTTGCTTGCTAGCTTGGTATTCTTCGTTTGGGAAAATAGCTGTCAGATATGAGGTTTACTGCTGAATCGTACTTAAAATTGCATTAATTTCCCAATTGTTCATACGTATATTATTTATTTAGTTCACGTCACGTGATTGGAAACAAGCCAAGATGAAAAATGTAGCATTAGTTAATTCCAGTGATTCCAGTATTAATATAAGTAATTGGTGGCTGTAAGGGTCAGCTGAGTGATAAAGGGATAACGGATGTCTCCAAGTACCACTTCCGGTTTTCTCTCGTCGATGAATCCAGTAACGTGTCTACTTTCTTTCTGCCTTTTCTTCAGTTTAGAGTGATGTCAAATTTGTGAAGTCTTAAGAAAAGTCACGCAGATTCCAAATTTGGAAGTCAGGAAGTGTTCTTAACTCATTTATCATCATGGAGTTCACACTACACGAGGCTGTTCCGGAAATCTCTAGTAGCAAAACTGAATTGGGCAGGGTGGTCATAAATCCCCCATCAAGTAAAACCAATTCTGTTAACCGATTTAAACCCATGAAATATGTCAATGTTATTTTTAAATCTTAACTTGATTACATGTTTTGTTATGAAATCTTTCAGTGATGGGCCCCCTGATAACCAAACCTACTGGGCAATTTTACATGTGCTGCAGTAGGGCGTTTTTAACGGAGGAGTCTTACTTCAGGCATCTCGAAGAAAAGGAGACCCATGGAAAGGCCATCGATTTTAATAAATTACCTCGACCACCTTGGTATAAAGAACCGTGTCTTGATGGCTCCAACTTGAAGTTGTGGTCTGTTCGAAAACATGGTTGTGCTTTGAAGTCGAAACTTGAGGCTGAGGCTAAGGATGAGAATGAAAATACCGATGAAAAGCCTGAACTAAACAGGTTTGGTTTATTTTCTGTTTTATATAAACTAGCATTTTCAAACAAAAATCAAACGAAAGGTAATATTATATCAATGCATTTTATTTATGTTTAGGAATGATATCATAAACGATAAAAGAGGTCGGAAACGATGTTCTCTTTGCAATCTTTTCATACCATACGGTAACATCAAACGACATATCCAAGTAAGAGGTTATAACCTTTTGGTTTGATTACGTTTTTATTTATCAGTTTATCAGAGGAAATTATTTAACGGAAATCATTTATTCTAACTTCTAATCAATTTGTTTTGAATGTTTTGGTAGAATGCCCATGTTGAGGATGGGATCAAATGTAGCTATTGTCCATGTGCCTTTTTACTAAGGCGGTCTCTTGTACGACATCAAAGAACAGTCCATGGAGCTCGGATACAAACTAAGTCCACTAATATAGTCCAAAAAACCATTGTTGCTCGAGCCAAAAAGCAGCTTGTATGGAAAAAAGTTAATGGTCGTTCGTCTTGTGACTGCTCTGTATGTGGAAAGAATTTTTTTAATTCGTTGAGGTTAAGGTATGAAAATATTATAATATGTAAGATTTTTGTTGTGTGGAAATTTGAATCGTTCAAGTGATCATTTATGTGATTTATGATTTTAGGGATCACATGAACAGTCATACAGGTGCTCGACCATACAAGTGTGAAAAATGTGGTTATCGTTTTAGCCATTTTTCTAATCTCAATCGACATATGGTAAGTTTTTGGGTAACAAAGTATGTGACTTGTTACCTTCTATTTATTTCGAAAACTTTTCAGATGTTTGAACTTAGCTTACAGCATCGTTTTATTAAATTGTTTCAGAAAAAATCTCATACCAAAAATGACAAGTTTTTCTGTAGTACTTGTAAATGCAGCTTTGCCAATAACTATCTTTTAATACGACATAACAAGGCCATGCATCCACAGAAGCTTAAAATCAAAAAGCTGGACTCTCCTGAACGAAAATTGCATAAAGTAGACACTTTATTGGCATCTCCGCTTTCCAAGAAGGAAGAACCATTACCTACACCTACCAAGGATTCATCGGGCTTTTATGACTGTCCTGTGTGCCATAAAAAGCTTAGTACTTCACAAACCTTGAGGTTGAAAATCTTTTTAGTGATTTATGAAACTTTAAATTATATGATGGATTCAACTTTGAACATTGTTTAGAACCTAATGTGTAATACATGTATTCCAGGGGCCATATGCTAATTCATCAGAATTTGAAGCCGTACAAATGCAAGTTTTGTGGAATTAGTTTCCGTTTGCATGGAACAGTTTCCCAACACATTAAAGTGAGTCATTTATTACTTACAAACCTTTACAAACGTTGACTTTGACTGAATTTTGAACTGATATTTTATAAAATGTATGAAGAGAATAGATAAATGATGTGTTTCGAAAAATGCATATAACTGGTTTTTTTGCGTTATAGAACGCTCATTCAGGTGGCAGCTTTAAATGCAAGCAGTGCACGTGTCGTTTCAAAGTAATAGCAGCATTACAAAGGCATGTGAAACGAGTTCATTCTAGGGTTAAGGAGAACAAAAAGCTTAAGATTTCGGAAATAAATGGTATAAACAGTATTGAGAATAATAACACCTCTCCCAAGAAGCTTATTCAGACTTCTGAAGGAAAGAGTAAAGACTGTAAGGAGAGCGACAAAAACTCACCCAAGAAGAAGGATGTCGCAGGTTTTAAATGTAATCTTTGTGGACGAGTTGTGAAGACCATTTCAGAGTTCAACGCACATAAAACCATGCATAATGGATTTAGTCAGTCTCAGTGTAACTTATGTCTTAAAACGTTTGGAAGCACCGTCAATGTCAGAATTCACAAAATGGTATGATTTTAAGTACAATATATACCTATGTGTATTTTTGTTACATTTTTTCTGAACCCGACTTGAATAATATTTGACATTGGATTTGTTGCTTGTAGAGGGCTCATGGGGATGAAGCTTTGCACATTCATAAATGCTCATTTTGCTGTTGCCGTTACAAGGCCAGTCAAGCGCTTTACAGCCATTTGGTAAAGGAGCATCAAATGAAAAGAGAAGATTGGAATTTTGAGTCGAAGTCAATTAAACCGGAAGCATGTAAAAGAATCCAATGGAGCTTATTTGATTTCGAGTCAAACCAAGATTCTAGTTCGATTTGTTCTAATAATGAGATGTCCCAGATATGTGAGAGTAAAGTTGCTAATAGTGTTGGGTAAGCTTTCTTCTTGAAATATTCTGCCTCACGTCTTTTTGTTCTAAATACATGTGGGATACTTATCGACTTCTTTTTTTGTGGGACCTTATCTTTTAGAAAATCCGCTGGAGGAAAGGATCATGAATTGAATAAACCATACGAATGCGATATTTGTCATTTACAGTTCAAACTTCGAAGGAGTATTGGGAATCACAAAAAGGTACTTCAAATTTAAAAGTATGAGTTTGCTGAGAAGTGAACTTTTAAAAGCGTCAAGTGCATGCGAAGGATATTAGAAGCCAAAGAAGTCTAACATAATACATTTAAATTTGAATGTCTATTCATTTTCAGATTGCTCATAACCAGGGTTCGTATGTTTGCGGACTATGTCCTTGTCGTTATCATAAATTAACGTGGTTGGAAAAACATCAGTTAAGAGTTCATGGCCATTTGAAGCTGCCTAAACCTGAGCAGATAATGAAACCTTTGAAAGTACAAAGAAGACAGATTTTAAAAAGTCTTCCTCAAGCTACAAAACATACGATTTCTAGGGCTAAAAAATTTGAATGTGATCTTTGCAAACTGAGATTTGTGACTTGGTTTAGTAGAGAAAAACATCAACAGGTACTTGACTTATAAAATTCTTTGCAACATTCATAATCCTCATATTCATATTCATATAGATACGAATTCATTATGTATTTTTTTTTTTTAAATTTAGAGGTCACACTTTCATTCAGGAGAGTTCAAGTGTGCCGAGTGTCCGTGCAAATTCAAGGGTTTGAAAGGTTTGGAGCTTCACCGTTCGTTGCATCATGGGTATCTGGGAAAGAGACGACAACTTCCAAGGAAGATTTCGAACGGGAATGCGGATGAGTTTGAGAATAGTGAAAGTAATTCGTCCATGACAAATGACGCCGAGCTTCAGGAAAGTAGTCATATTTTGGAAAATGACACCTCGAAAAGGTAAACTTGAATTTAAAACTTGAATGTAATGTTAGTGTAAAAATGACTAACAAGTCCTATAATGGAGTTAAATCAGCTATTGTAAATTACACATTATCCCAATATAATAACTTCATTTCGTTGCTGCATATTTTAGTGCCAACGCGAAAATTTTTGAGTGTGAGCTTTGTCATCTGAAGTTCTCCCAAAGTCGAAATCTGAGGAATCACAAGCTGGTAAAATATTTGCAGTCGCTAAATCAGTATTAAATAATCCTTTTCTACGTGCAGGATTTTAATTGGTTGATAAAATTTGTTTTATTTAGACATCTCATTTCCATTCTGGCAAATTCAAGTGCCCTATATGCTCTTGTAAATTTGTTACGTTGCATGGTCTGGTAAATCATAAGAAGTTTCATGCCAAGCAGCAAAGTAGCATGGTTGTGAAGAAAAAAGTTAATAGAGTAGAGAAGACACGGGAGGAAGTCGCCGATCAAACGACTTCACCAACTAAAACCAATACTAAAAAATACCAGAATAAGGATTCTTTAAGGAAAACCACACAATTACCGTAAGGACAATTATCTAAAAAAAATTATCCGACTAATAAGTAAAAGCAGTTTCACGGAAATGACCTGTTTTTCTGTAGTGTGTCTACAAAATTCAAGTGTGATCTTTGTGGTCTGATGGTGGCTCAGGGTCTATGGCACCACAAAAAGGTAGAGTTTTCTACGTAAATATTTTTCAATACATTGAATTTCATATAACCATGTCCAATTACTTTTTAATCTTAGAGGTCTCACGGAGCTGGAACCCACTCTTGTTCCGACTGCACATGCGTTTTTGAAACCTCTCAAGGCCTTACACGCCACCGAGTAGTACATCATAATTCTAAACATGAAACCAATGACGAAGCAGAAGAATCCGTCCATTTAACCGAAGAAAATATTAGGGAACCTGAAGTAACGTCTGGCTCAGTTTCGAAAGTAAATCGCAATTTCCTGAAAATCCGGGGGTCGTTTTCACCAAAAAAGTCTAAAATGAAGTCTTCGGTTAGTCAAGTGGAAAATTCGCCTTCAAAGGAACCGGAAGTCAATGGAGCTATTTATCCCACCAATACACCTAGGTAAGAAAAACGGCTAACATATTATGCTAGCACTGCTAACTTATGCAAGTCGATTTTTTAAAAATCAATTTAATAATGGCATTTTTTTAGGCCTGCTACTTCATCTCCTCATTACAAGTTCAAATGTGACCAGTGTGGGATCAGGCTTACTCATTCGGCATATTTGAGAAGACATTTACAGGTAGGTAGCAGTGCTTTGTTAGCTCTTTAAATCAATTATCAATTACAGGATTATATTTTCTAAATACATTCGAAAAATTGCAGATGGCTCACTCAATTGGAGGCGTTGCATGCGACTCGTGTACATGTACATTTATTAATGGTGGTGCATTAGCAGCACACAAGCGAATTTACCACAGCCCTTCACTTGCTGGACGAGCACCAATTGTAAAGAAGCTCTTAAAGAAGTCTGTGAAATCAAAGTTGACTTTTGGTAGAAAGACAGCGGTTGACAACATTGTCAAAAGTAAAAAATCGACAAACAAGAGAAGTAGGGCTTCCGATCCTGCTGTCACTACCCCTAGTAGTTTAAAAGAGAATAAAGTCGACAAAATTTCGCTGTCCCCAAGTTCCAAAAGAAAACGTATGACCGTGAATAGTAGTATTGAACCAGAGATTTCACCTGAAACTTCATCTCCAACGCATAAAGAAAATGAATCCCTTTTGGAGGAGTCAAATACGTTCGAAATGCTTCCCAAAGATCAACATCAATGCAAGTTGTGCAGTAAATCATTTTCTTATGCTCGCCTGCTTGATAAACACATGCTTTCTCATACAAAACCAGAAAAATGTCCACATTGTTCAATGGCGTTTCGAAATAAGGAAGAAGTTACTAGACATATTAAAGTAAGTTTACTCGATTAGAATAACTTTTACATACTTATTACTGCTGTGCTATGTCATTTGGAATGGATTATTTGTAGATGGCGCATGATGAGAGTTGTATTCACCAGTGCTTCATCTGCTCTTGTCGATTTTCAACGGAAACCGGATTGAGAAGGCATCAAGGGATTATGCACAAGGATCAGCCGAAAATCAACGAGGATAATATTGTAATCGAAGAGGATGACGGTGCAGTATCGGATTCCGAACCATTTTTACAAGTTGATTCTACGTATTCTCAGCAAAGTATCAATGAAAATGATTTCTGTGAAGAGAGCGTCCCTATCGTTCAAGGAATTCTGGAAGCGAGCTTTTTACCTAATGGGGATGTTGTTTATACCAACGGTATTGGTGATCAGGTAGCATATCCTGATGTCCTGGAAAGCTCTGCCTATGTCATCCATCAGGATATTCAAGAGTTTGAAGAGGATGAGCCAGTTTTTCGAAGTCATGTCGAGTACGATGACTCTGAAGCTGTTTATGACGTGATACCCACACCACCTGCACCCACAATGTTGAAAGCTGTCGCAAGGAAAAAAACTTTCTGTCCTCAATCACGACCTATGAAATGTTCTGAGTGCGAGGTCGTCTGCCAAGGCCCTGAAAACTTGAAGTATAACTTCATTTTTTAGCTTTCTTAAAACTTACTTTTAACCAAATGAAGCTAATGGATATTTTGATATTGTTCTTCATTTAGATTACATATGGAATCTCATAGGGACGAGGAAGTGCAAATAGTAGAGCCAGAGCCTGATGACTTGCCGCAGAAAGAAGATTCGGTTTGTGAATCTGAACCCCTTCAGGTTGACGATAGTGCCAAGGGTATTACTCAAGTCAAGATGATAAGTTGTCAGAAGTGTTCCTATGAATTCGTAACAAAAAACGAGTTAGCGCAGCATCTAGAGGTATGCTTTCGAAATAAATTATTTTGAGATATTACAAATCTTTTGACATTATTCTGTAATCGCATATGTGTCTTTATACTATTTACAGTCGGAGCATGATGAATCGGGCCTTTATCGATGTGCTTATTGCCCGTGCACTATGAAGACTGAAATTAATCTGCGTTATCATTTTATGAAGCATCACAGTGGGTAGGAAAAACAGCTAGAATGGACCGGTAAACTAGCAAATTTACGTTTTTGAAGAATCTAGAGTTTATGAATGGATGAAAGTGTCATGTATGTGTGTGTGTGTGTGTGGAAAACAAAAGTGAACTGACACATGATATAATCTTGTCAAAAATTTAAGTGCATCTAACAATAAGTACACATTTATGTGTAGAGATGAAGTCATAAATACTCACCGAGCAGTGTCAGTAGTTCTGCGAACTCAGGAACATTATTTTAATGTACGTTTATGCATAAAATTGTATTGTTTAACTAAACTTAAGTTTTAAATTGGAAATCTTCCAATAAAGTAGCATTAAGATAATATGAAATTTCGATCATGATATTCGAAAATTACATACTTTTTTATATGTAATTTTATTCAGCTAGCATTTAGCCCCAAGCCCGACTGACTTTTTTTTACTTATAGAGCTGTTTTTTATTTTGTTACTCATTGTATGCTGTAAGTACTAATATCAAGGTCTAATTAATAAAAAAATGATCCCAGAAGATAAGATGACAATAGTGACTGTTTTTTTAAAATACACTTGCAAACGTTGCAGACAAGCATAACTTGTGCATACATCGGACTGCAAGCTAATTAAAATTGCATTTTAGATTTACATTTCTCCTTCCTGAACAGGTAAATTAGTCCAGTCCCCTCCCCTACCAAAACTGCCAACAATTGCCGTGATTTTTATGGAATTTCTTGTTCTTGTCTTTTTACCCTATGTGTACTCTGCTCAGCTGTGTACTAAAGATTTTTTTTGCAAGAACACATGTTTGCTCGGGAAGCGCAGCGGCTGGCTTACTGACCGAGCGAGCCGCTTCGTTTATGTGTGTGCAGCTGAGCCAAATCATCACATTAATTAATCACAGTGATCGCTTTCACATTGTTGATTTTAATAAAAGTGTACTTTTCGCATGCAGTTATCTTTCAAACTATTAAAGGAACCCTACACCATGTGTTTAAGACGCTATTGGCGTTCAGCATACCAAATATAAAAGGAGCTGAGCTGAGCTCAAAATGATGTGGATTTTGAATTGCTGCCATGATTGTTGATACTGTACAACAGGTGTTTGCTCAAAATATTATGCTACCCTTATTCAGTGCGGTCTTATCTTCTCGCTAGTGCATCATTGAAGAGTCTCCCAGCTATCAATTCTAATTCCTAACCAAACCAATAACACTGACCATAAAAATACGATAAAGTTTGAAACTTTCCTTGTATTGGTGTTCAAAGAGGGAACGTAAATAAATGGGGGATTACTTTAGTTTTTTAGTGATTTGTTTGTTCTAATTCATTGATGCTGTATCTAGTATAGTGTAATCAAAAGGTACACTGACAACAAGGTCAAAAGTTTTGAGGTCAGGATTCCAGGCTGGAATCGGACATTTCTCTTGCTCAGGAAAAGGTACAGTGAATTGGATCAATTGTATGAATCAAAGTAGTATTGTGAAAAGATTATTTACCGCATTCAACCGAGGGTTTTGAATTTAAACTTAAGAGTATGTGTGCAAGTGTAAATATTTACACATTCATTCATTGCACACTTGAGATCTTTCAAATGTTTAAAGGACAATTCATCAAATAAGTTTAGCATACGTTACACGGTATCGCTTCAACTTCAAACACATAGTCAATGTAATGCAATGCAAAGCGAATAGGGCAGCGTTCTTACACAGCCAACTCAACATCATCCAGACCCCAAGTCCAAACATTCTTATCAAATTCCAGTTTTTTGTATCTTTTTAATTTGCAATACAAGACATAAAATTAGCGTTTCAATGCTTTCAACGCTGTGTTACACGAGGATTGAAATCAACGGCTATTTATGCTTTAGTAATATACTGTGTGTGTCTCACCTTTACCAAAAACGCATATGGTCGCAATTTGCAATACTATTAGTTTAGGGAGACGATGCGATGATGGGAAAGATCATTTTGTACGTTTCACAGCATAAATCAATGGAATAATCAGGGTGAATGAAATGAAATATCTAAATATCATGTACTATCATATCATTTTGGCCTCCAAAATGTTTAATTCCGTACAATGTAGTGTCATCAAAAGTAAGATCGCTCGCGACTATTATGTATATCATTGATCATTGTGTGAACACCTACATATTTTTTATTTGGAGATATGTGTGCGTCTTCATTTTTCATTACAGGTGAATTGGTGTAAAACATTTTGTAGAAATGGAATGAAATAAATATTGCCTCAGATCAATTTCAAATATCCCAAGAACTATATTTTCCATTATATAGACAGTCTCCCTATGTGTTCCAGTCTCAATCTGAGAAAATTTCTCGTGAAAACGACTTAGCAAACTGAGGTGAAGGTGTGAGACCCTGCGTCTGCGTGCCTGCATTTCAAGTCGTTGAGCAACTTGGATGTACAATAAGCATGGCTGAAGAAGTGAAAACGATCAAGGTCGGATCCCGGAAGAGCCAGGTGCGTACATTTTTCATGTAAACTTTAAAAGATATAAAAATTCAATTATGAATTACCTGATTTAATGCGCCCAGATATTGATTTTAGCTGGCTATGATACAAACAAACTGGGTCGTGGCTAAACTTCAGGAACTGTACCCGGAATATACATTTGAAATTGGTGAGATTTCAAAAATCACTGTTCACTGTAAGAAGATGAAGAATGAATGTTATCTTGACATAATATTTTGATGAATTCATTTGTTTGTTTTATTTCCAGAGGGTATAAGCACAACAGGAGATAAGATATTGGACGTGGCACTGTCCAAAATTGGAGAGAAAAGTTTATTTACCAAAGAACTTGAAATAGCGTTGCTCAAGAAAGAAATTGATTTCGTTGTGCACTCGCTTAAAGATTTGCCAACACAGCTGCCTGATGGGCTAACTATAGCAGCTATTACCAAGTAAGTTCTTGGAATTAGCAATGACAATGACTAAAGTAAAAAAAAGGGTTGTAAAATAAATGACAGTAGCATACATAACCGGCATTCCATGACATATCAGATAGCATAATGGTAATGGTAGCCGGTAATGTACTTACTGAATCGTCCAACAGCACACCGGAACTATATATTTTTCCGTAATGTTTATGATGAAAATGTATGTAATAAAAATTATCTCATGCTATCGATTTCACAGGAGAGAAGATCCCCGTGATGCTGTTATTTTTAGTCTGAAGACCACTGCAACGAATCTGAAAGATTTAGCCAAAGGAAGCTGTGTTGGTACGAGAACGAGCAGTTTCTTATTACCTTGTTGTTTGTTATGATGAGCCAAAATAATAGTGATTATCATTTTGTACAGGAACGAGTTCCTTACGTAGAGTTGCTCAGTTAAGAAAACACTATCCTCATTTAGACTTTATTGATGTTCGGGGTAACCTGAATACTAGACTGAAAAAGTTGGATGATCCAGATGGTCCTTATCATGCATTAATACTGGCAACTGCAGGGATAATACGAATGGAGTGGCAAGATAGAATAGGCCAAGTAATTGAGATTTAGAAATTTATATGCATTGTATTCAGTTTTCATGCGTTTGTTTTATATGATTGTCTAAGTAAAAATATAATGTTTTCATGATTTCAGTATCTGGAATGTGATGACTGCATGCATGCAGTAGGCCAAGGTGCTTTAGGAATCGAGTGTGCTGAAGACAACGAATTTATGTTGAATTTTTTGGATTCTCTAAATGATCCTTGTACTTATTTACGATGCCTAGCTGAGCGGTCATTTATGCGAAAATTGGAAGGAGGGTGTTCCGTCCCAGTTGCTGTTCACTCTGAAGTGAAGCTTTCCAATGAAAACGATGCCGAGCATTCTTCTACTGACAAATGTACAATAGTTCTGAAAGGTTCCGTTTGGAATTTGGATGGGTCCAAGTTTGTGATTAAAGAAAGAGAAAGCAGTATATCTGACAGTTCGGAGGAACGGAGCAAAAAAGTTTCCCGGTCAAACTACACATCCGTTTACTTTAGACAGTTCAAAGAATTCTCTAGGAATGCAGCAACGGTGTCCGCTAAACTGGGTGAAAGTTTGGGTCAAATATTACTTGATTTAGGCGCTAAAGATATATTGAATGAAGTGAAGGCTTCGAAAACCAAATAAAGTTTGTAGAGATTCTAATATGTTTTCAAAATCACATATTTTTGTCGTACTCATAGTATATTTTTAGTATACAGAAATGATAATAAATTAAATACAACTTAATTTAATCAACACTGTGTTCGTATGGTCGCATTAATATAGTTAAGTGCTTTCTTTGTCGCCGCATGCATAGTCCCAGAATTATGAGTACAGTTGCAAGACAAATCAGTCCTAAAGATGAACTGAAAATTATCCAGCTGGATTCTGGAGCTACATGAGAATATACAAGATTTTAAATTTTAACTTGATTTTAGTCAATTCAGAAAAAAATACATTACTTTAAATTCTGAACTTGCCTCTAACAATAACTCGGAACTCTTTCTTTACAACTCCGAAAATATTGCCTATGACACATTCATATTCACCATGAGTGTCATATGTTGCCACACTTATCAGTAAAGTCGACGTATTCTGGGTGCCCACACTATGATTAAACTGCGCGTTTGTGTTATTGGTGAAATGAATTACCTGCCATTCAGAAGTCTTCTATCAGTTTTTGGACTTTTATACAATTTTACCTTTTAGTTTTTTTACCTGATTATCTTTTTTCCATTCGACTTTCTCCGGTAATGGCTCACCAGAAAATTGACATTTTAAGGTCTTCGATGTGTCGTTTAAAGTCCAATATATTTCATCTACCACTTTACTGTCTGTAATATTTACAGCTTTGCCATCTTCATTTAAAAAAGAATCATTCAATAAAAGTGATACTGAAAATTTTGAAAGCAAATCATAATGTTTTCATAAATGCGTACCCAAAACCTGGAATTTTACCGTCTTTGTTACCCACTTGTTAGAATTCACGACTGGCCCATGACAAGAAAGTGATTCAAGATCTTTTCCCACAGTAAAACTAATTAGCAACGTTTTCACAATGGAGAACAAACTATGTTTTAGATTTTTAACATCTGCGA
>JAQIWN010001150.1:0-22822 GCA_034699025.1 Entomobrya cf. arborea Gr-Col-00668
CTAACATTATTGGACTTTAGATTTTTGTAATATCGTCGGGAACATCATTCCACGTTTTGTGAGGCAGTTCCTAATAATTCCTATCAACTGATTATACTCTCTTTTCCATACTCTTCAACAAAAAAGAGAGTGAAAGAGGAGTCGATTCAAATATAAGAAGGGGAAGTTGTGAGCGAGAGAGTAAAAAAGAGAGACAAGAATGAAATGAGTACACACCATTATCATGGATTCGTTGAGTAACAAAGTAAAAAGTAAGTAACATTGTACTTTTTTATGAACAAGTAGAGAAGTGCGCTGCTTGCAGCTATGCAAAGAGCTGCATAAAGAACATGATAGACTTAAGATTGCACTGCTGCTACATTTTTACTCCTTGATTCATCGGTTTCTTCGCTTCCTCTTTCTAAACTTCACTTTCTTCACTTGACTACCGCTCTTTTTCTTTCGTCGTGAGTGGTCTCCCAGGAATAAAAACGAAACTTATCATAAGAAGCCATGCATGATGTGATCTGAATATTGTGTAACGGAAGAAGCCTATAATATGATACACTGAAGTTGGCGTGCTCCCTTTTTTCTGTTAAGATGCAGTAGTTGTACACGTAAAAAGAGATTGTATTTCTGCTGGGCACGTACAAGTTAATAATTGTACACCCTGGCACTACACAACACGTAGGTGGTATATAGTGTAGTTGAAAGTATTGTGTCAGTCAGTATGAATGAATGCTGGCATTTTATATTACACACTACGATGAAAGATGGAATGTGAAATGCATCGCTGGCAAAGATGCATTTCTCTGATGATACTGCACTACACTACTTATAGTAGTATTTATGCCATCATTATTATTATTGAGTGAAGGGTAAAAAGGGATGGCATTCAGGCATGCACTTTTTGGATGTATGAGATGCAAGTTGCAAGTATGCACCACCAAGAGAAATAAAGAATATTAGAGAGGAAGTGAAATTTTGTTAGATGCCAAGAATTCCGGTATAACTACGCACGAAGAAAATGTTGGAGAAAAATTGATGTTACAACTGAGCAGCGATGATATGAACTATGCAAGTTATGTATGTATTTTTATGAATTCTCAATAAACATCCCGCTAGGATTCAACATGATTCTTTCATACTTCATCATCTCATCTATCTATCCAATCTGCCACCCTTTCCCCCACTTTGTGAGGTCGACCTTGGCATAACAAACACGTTGGATATTACAATGTTAAGTTTACTCTAGTGAACGTTTACTTCGAAGAACGAAAAAGTCTTGTTCTTTAAAAAAAAACAAGAAGAATCAGACATTCATTCCATAGCATCATGAACTATTCATGTATATTATTAAAGAAAAATTCTGTAAATTTTTACGTTCACTGAACCAGGTTCATGAAACAAGGTACAAAAATGGAACTATAAATGTTCGTTTTGTCTCCGAGAAAATGAAATGTAAAAGATCCGATGATCTCACAATCCGTTGCATGAATGCAACTGCATAAACCGGAATCTCTAGTGATAACAGAAAAGGAGCTTTTCTTACAACTGTTTTTTTTTTCTGCAAAATCTTTTCTGGTAATCACATCATCAGCATCATCCTCGTCTCATCTTAGTACTTTGCGTACCAAAACGGTGTTTTCTGAAACAGCAATGATTCTCTGGCATGCGTATCATCTACTTACACGAAAATGTGTGTACTTAATAGACCCTCTGCTCTGTCTGAAGAACACCCCACATGAGAATGAAACATGAGAGTTTACATATTTTAAGGAGTGAGGAGTGCATTTTGTATAGAAGTGTGGGGACTGGGAATATTTTAAAGCTTAAAATATTCCACTGGAAATAAGCGTTACTAGACATACAATACAATACAAGCAAAGTACAAGTTACAAGAATGTGTATGACAAGTAAAAATTTTCTGTATATCTTTTCCCACCGTCTTGAAAAAGCTGTAAAACTTTGAATGGATTTTTACTTGAAATCTTCCTTGGAAGTGGAAAAACGTTTGTCCTTTCTGCACACATAAATGTGTAGTAGTAGAACATACTTATACGAACGTCATATATGTATGTATGCATATATCACAAGAATAATGATGCAACTAAATCCAGAAATACAAGTTAAACAGAGTGTTAAACCATGCATTTTCTTGTCTAGTGACATGACTTGAAAAGATAATGAAAAGATAGATTGGTTTGTTATAAAGCGAGCGTAGATGTTCTACTTCCGCTGCTTCACTTCTCTTTTAATGTTTTAGGCCGTGATAGCGAGAAATTGTTCAAGCTGAACTTTATAGTGTAACTATATGTTTGTGAGTATAACCACCAGTAAGGCAATTCAGAGTTTTTACAATGATATTGAAGCTTAAGTTTAAGTAGAAGCATTAAAGAAAAACGAGCACTGAACGTGGACGAGAAAACATTTCAACTTTATTGGTTGGGACCACCTCTATTACATCATCACAAGATTTACTCGTTCGCCTTCTGCAAGAAAAATCATTCGCTCATCAAAGTTCATTCGTTACCGAAAAAGGCGAAAAAACCCTGGAGCTTTAGATTATTTTTTTGGGAGAGTGGAATAGGGTGTAAGGAGAATCAGACGGGGATGGATGGATGGACAGAACAACGATGATGCATGATGATGTGATGATACTTCCTTTTTCCTGCTTTCCCTATATAACTTTTGGTCAGTCTGCTAATATTTAAGCATATCTTTTATGCATTTCCTTCCTTTAGTAGTTTTTGTATTTCCTCTGTTAAAGAGGTTGTACCAACATGGATTATAGATATCTATCAACATTTTGATGTTGCAGAGGTTGTAAACTTAATCGAAAAAGTGCATTTTCGGATAGACTATACACAAGGACGTCAAGTGTGTGTTTCCATTGATTGAACACCTTCTAGAAACCATCAGCCATATCACTACACCACACAGCAAGCCTTGAACTTGACTGATAGGGCAATCATTATCGTCATCACCAGCACTAGTTTTGCTTCTTTGAAGGTTGAGACACGTTTGTCTGGGTTACTACACGGTACGTTGTTCCCCCGTGTAGTTTATGTGGATTAAATCACTAGAGAATGTGTTGGTTCAATAATGTGACGACCTATGTGCGTGTGTTTAGGGTACGTTTCGATCAAAGAAAACTGAAGGAATTTTTTGATAAATGTACGAGTAAACTTGTACAGGCTGAGCTGCAACGTTTAAGAAAATTCAATATTCATTGACTTTAATAAACTAAAAATGTATTTTTAAAAGGTACATGCTGCACGCTGCACACTTTGTATAATTGCGTTAGAGATTTTACAATATGCTATGAGAATATTTTGCGTGGATTGATTCAATTCGGATGTGTACTTCCGGTTGAATGAATTGGATATTTCAATATTTCTCATCATGTCATTCGTTGACACGTTTTTATTATGACTTTATGAAAATGGACGTGTTTCATGCATTCATGCGTCGAGATAAAAATGGATTTTCTAAGCTTAGTCTCAGCCAAATATGTGGACAATGCTATCATTCAGTCTTGCGAAATCTGCTTCTCAGTTAAAAGGATTTCATATAAAAAAATGTTCATAAGGGTAAAGCACACCTGGTTTCTCGTACTTTCTTTAAGCGATTGAACATCGACTATCCTTTTTTTGCTTCACATCACTTAAAAATTTCCCCCCGAAGATATTTTTCCAAAAATGGAAAACATTTTTATTGTACATTTGTGAGCAGAAGAGTCTCTCTATTTTTATAGCTTGCATCAGACTATAAAATATTTGGAAACTTTTAAGCATTTATATCAACCAAAATATAGCATTCAAAGGAATGTGAACTGTGAACACAGCACAGCACCATCATCATCATCATCACCTCCATCCAAAAACGCTACATCTTGTAGTTTTGCTTCGAGGCATTTTCGTTTACGTAAATAATCGAAAAGTTTACAGTGGTGGGGTAAAGCATACTGAGCCCAAAAACACCATGGAATATCGACTATGGAAGAAGTTGAACCAAACTGTTTGATATGATGCTTTTACTCTCGCGAGCCACATTTACACAAATAGGTAGTGGCTCAAAAAAATAATCGAAATTCATGGCATTGCGATATTTTTATTTTCCGATACAATAACTACATTTCGGTATAATGTATTTGGTTTCATATTTGTAGAAAGTAGATATTCATATGAGATCAAAATATTTATTTTTGTTAGTTCAAAAATCTTAGAAAATTTCTTAACAAGACGTAAGAGGTTTGGTACTACTAAATGTGCATATACGATTAGTCTAGTTCCCTATTCCTCGATTATTTTGTGTTTCTCCTTCGTTTTACACATCAGCAATTTCTTTTTACATGTGTATCCAGGATAATGAGAAGAAGAAAAAAATAATGAAATGAGGGATGAGATGCAAGATGAGGCACTCACATTATCGTATAGAAGTGTGCAGTTGGCGCTTAATAAGTTGGTTCTGTATTGACATCTATGTATTTTTACTTATTGCTAGTACTCGGAATCACACAGCGTTTTTTTTTCAGCCTTCGCTTTTACTTTGATATCCGTCTTTGGGACTAGGTGATGTGGAATTTTTGTACACATCACATGAATGAATGAAAAAAGGCAACAAAGTAGGACTGCACCCAAGATTTCTTTATGCGTCTGGTGATATCATCTCCAAATAAACAAGCAGGTTGATGATTCTACAAGCAAGTTTTATGTCTTTTCTTGACAGAAAGGGGAAAAGATTCACAATATAGGAATTCGAAATAATAATGTGAAAGCACAAATAAAATACACTTGATTTCTCTTCCTTTAGATGCTCACAGAGTTGTGAATACACCAAAATGCTTTTTCTCTGTATGTCAGGAGGCTTGAAAGGGAAAATGGTTGAAGTAAAAACGGAGCGTGAGCAATAACAGAAGACATAATAAGAAAGTGTAATGGCAGGGGTGGTAAAGAAGGTAAAAAAGGAAGCAAAAGTTTTTCGACTTTCTTTTCTCGATTTATTCTCCCTTCCAACCAACTTAAAAAAAAGTGGCAGAAGAACAAATGATGATGGCAAAGGAAACTTGGTTTGTTCGCTGGGTAGCTTTTCTTCATTTTTTTCCTTCCTCATTGTTGTATTTCATACAAGGAGGAAAGGAAAAAATAATGTGTTGTGTTCGCTGCATTGCATTTGCTTATTATTACTGTTATTGTGTGTGCCGCTTCCAACAAAATCATATCATTTTCTTTAAGAAGAGGAAAGAGAGCAGAAGGGCAGAAGCCCGTGAAAATAATATGAATTTTTCCGAGATAATTTGGTCTTGTCTTTCTAGCATTATTATTTGCATAATATACATACATATGCATTCAAACATGCAAGACACATTCCACGATGGAGAAATGAGAAATTTAAGAAAAACGAAGGAAAGCAAACAAAGTAGGTAGAAGGTTGGGCGTACTACCGTCATACATACTTATAAGTTAGCATATTATTTAGTTTTTTTCTTGCTTTTCCTCTTGTTTTTACCCATGAAAATGAGTAAATGTGCTTTCCCAAGGAATAATACAACACGCATCCGTTCTTAGTGTAAGTTTGTACATAGTGATTTGGGATGACGCAATGTTGCCTGTAGGAAAGTATGTATAAAACTAATCATATACGTGTGCATATAAAAATAGAATTTTCTACAATAAGTATTGCGCTGTAGTGTGATCTGAGAGAGACATAAGAGAAAATTTCCGTTATATATGGTGGTGCAATAGTAAAATGTGTTATTTATAAGCCCCGAAGGTTGTGTTATGAGAGTAAATGTCTTAAACAGAAATACACAGGAATATGCTGCGCAATTAAATTAAGTTGAAATGTTGATCGTGTAATGTGCTTTATGGTAGCATAGTTCATAAAAATAAAGTTTTAGCACAATGATGCAAAGGGTCTTTGCACGTGCGGTATTAATTACGCAAAATGTGAGAGTGATGCCATTAGGGCATCGTTGAATTCCCAAGTACATTGCAGGGCATGAGGCAGCTCTATGTTGTGTTGCTAAGATTGTTATGGAGGATGTAATAAAAGTAAAAAGATTTTCCTTGAGAGTGCTTTCAAGGGGAATATGTCCCACTTCAGGAAAATTATTAACTGGATAAATATGATGACGAAGTGGCAAGGAAGGCAAACACTGGGCATGAGAGAAGATGGCCCTCGAAATATAGAAAGGAAAGAAAATGACGAAAGTAGTAGCAATGATTTATCAATAACATATTATATCGTATTAAAAATGGTATTTTCTGTTATGATGATGATAACGACGAAGAGGTTGATGTGCGTGTGTATAATGCGTTTCCTAAGGCTTGCTCCTCCATCAACATTGATGTTTTGGTATCTTCAAAATACCATTACGAAAATACTTTTTCAGGGAAGAGATCGAAACGAAGAGAATATTCTTTTTTTCGAGGAATGTACCGATGCTTTAACTATTTATCCACTTATTATTTCCTAATATGAACTCCCCTCCTCTCATATTTTCCTCATATTTGTTATTTGATGGGATGAATTTTCTTTTTCTATTATAAGTCAACCAACTGAGCATAGATGGATTTATCATCTTGATGATTTCCGCATCAGTGTTTACTTTTTTCTTATTTTCCTCCCTGCCGGAGAAGCCCAGAGTATGAATGTGTATTTCCTGAGTACAGGTTCAGTTCAGAGTATGTTTTTCTTTTGCAGTTGGCGAGGGAAGATACTCTTCAACAAGAAAGGTATCACCCACCACCATCGCCAACTTGATGCTTGCGGTACTCTTGCATCAAATATTATGAAGGTTGTAAATACATTGATTGTGCTTTAGTAGATAGGATGTTTTTTTCTAGGATATCATCATGTGGAGCTTAAGAATATCTGTTTTCAAATTATTTATGTACACAAGAGTATTTCGAATAGGCTTAAATATGAGAAATCAACATCACTGTGAACACGGTGCTTTGACGGTCCCCTTTAAGAATAAATACTTAAGCTTCAAAGAAAAATCTCAGAAAATCATCAACCAAATTAATGTGCATAGCAGCGAAATGAAAAAGCAAGCATACTTGTAACGAATATGACATTTGATTGAATGTGTTGAATTTGAATATTAGAGAAATGCATTTCTACACTCATGGATTTCAGTGATGCGCAATCCGTTCTCTCTACAAAAGTTTGGTTTTCTCCGTTATGCTGTAGTAGAACTGAATGAAACTCGAAGCTATGCTTAATAATAATGAAAGCATCTAGGAGGGATGTTTCGAAAAGGGTTACAATGAAATGAATGAAAATTAAACAAGATTTATAATGTGTGGTTTCCTTTTCATTATAATTCCTGATAGTGGAGCATCGGACATGACCAATTATTTCAAGACAAGGCCCATGGGTTTCCTGTTGTTGTCAGTGTATAACACCTTGAATTGAAACATTTTTTTGTGGAAATGACTGCATAATGCACTATTGTTAAAAATTTATATTGCACTCGTTATATTGTAGCGTCAAAGTGCATGACTGTGCATGCATCTATAAACATTAAACTAACATAATGACTTGTTCAGATATTTTTACTTTTATGTCTGATGATAGGATACCCTAACCGCTTGGAGCAAGGTTGTTTGACAGACGCGTCCACCAAAATGCATACTATGCAGCACACGCACCAAGTCTAAAGTTTTAATTGTATGCAATGCTTTATCATATAACGCCTGAAGCTATTTAACAAACAATCATAGTTCAAAGTTAAATATAAATATATTCCTAATGATGATAGTATTTTGGTCAAAATAGTTTGGATACGGTTTGCTTATTTATAAGTATTTGAAGTATGTATGTCTTGGCATAAATGGTCATTATTTAACATCACTTCAGCTAATTCTGCTAACCAACTGAATTAAAACTTTAATTCTTGAATCTTTAATTCTGATCACAGGTAAACCGAGGAAACTTTTCACTAATGTGCATTTTAAAAGTAAAAGTTCGTAGTAAATTGATACACTAACAATACGCTTAGAATAGCAATTATACGCTATATATAGTACTTTGGTACATGCACCATGTATAAAAAAATACATATAACATGTGGAGTTGCGCAAAACTGAAAAGGAACGAACAATAGAGTATATTTATGATACATCAGCTTTAGCTGAATGAAAAGAAAGCATATAAACCCGGTTACTCACAAAAAATTACACTTGAGCAGCTGCATTGCATCCCCTACCTATATGCAATTGTACTGGTTTATACATAATCAAATTCTATTCCTACCTTAGCTTTCGCGTACATACCGATCTACCTTGATTTCGAATTAATAAATAGAAATGTCAAGAGTGGACAATGCATTCGTAAACATCTGCTCTTCTTTTAAAGACTTCAACCTTTCCTGCTTCGTGAAATGCACCTGGGGATGTTCCCTGTCCGTATACATTGAATAATAAATACACATGAATGCTCATCTCTAAAAGTTCTGATGTACACATCAACCGGAGTTTTCAACAAAGTAAATTTTATTAGATAAAGGGTAAAGACATCAATGCAATGCTGCTGCTATGAATGAGTAGAAGCACAGGGAAAGAGCATATTAAATATTTGCACTGCACTCTGTATACAAATGATAAAATTCATGCAATACTCCGTGTGCTCGAGGGAATAACGTTGAGGCTTTTTCCATAAATACTTTTATTTTGAGATGAAAGTTCCCATTTGAATACTTGTTTGTATGTGTGATATGGCACCAGACGGAAAAAGCTGCTATGTAAGTTCATCAGGCTTTTTTTCGTAAATAAATTTTGTCTCTACAAGGAAGCGTCGCAAAGTAAAACTTGATTTATTTCAGGACATTATTAACTTTGTTAAATGAGTGTACATGGCCTTGATGCATATACCATACAGTCTAAGTATTATTATCATTGCTACAGACGAGTTGCATTTATGATGATTGCTGCATACTAAGGGCAGTAGTAAATAAAATTGCAAGACGCGACTGCCTTTATATGGGGTGGTGGGTGATGACCGTATATTAAGATGAGTTTTATTTCGCAGGGTTAAGTATTATAACTATAAAAGTAAGCTATGTTTGGTATGCGTAATCGCAGTCGTAGTGAAGTTATAAAAAATGCCTAAGATCTTCGCACTGACTTTTGTATGAATGGTATCCTACTCATGGCGACATTCAGTAACCAAGTTTGTCTCTGAATGTTATTCAAGGAAGAGCTGAAAGAAGAAAAAAAACACCACGGACAGAAACGTTTCAGTACACACATTCCGTATATGTATGTAAGTAAACTAGTAAACGGGATGTGAGTATAAAAAGAAGCAAAAAAATCAGAATTAGAGCCATAAGGGCGGAAGGAAGTCTAACTCCAACGGGAAGAGATGAAATGAGTTGAGTTGCCAGGCCATAGCACATGCACTCTCTTTAGTAAAGTAGAGGCATATACAAGTCAACTTAGCTTTCAAATAGATGGACAAAGGAGAAGTACGACCTTACTATGAGATTCATACAGAGATATTTTAATATTTATAAAGACAAGCACTTTTAAAATATACATTTGTATATCCCATTTAGTTTGTGCAGTAATGTATATATGTTACACAACACGCGTAAAGACCATTATGTTTCAATATTATTATTACACATTTGCTTGTTTCTTGCTTATTCTTGATTTTTTTCTCTCAAGCTGGAATCATACTGCGATATATTGCTGATTCTGCCATTGCATTGCTGATGTATTTTAGTATTGTACAAAATACTGTTAGAATGCAAAGAAAATATAATATTGAGGCAGACAGTTCCATAGAAAAGCTCATTCGAATAATTCAACCACATCAGTTTTACCAACCTCAATACTATTTACAGTCTCCTCGACATAAACCAAGCAAGCACGAACCTCATTTACTGGAAAGTCATCTTACTTCTTGAAAAAATACTACGTATGTTGTTGATGTTGTTATTGTGTCCTCTCAAAATGGGTGAAAGAGAAGGAGTAGAAGAATAAATAAAACGAAGTAAAAAGAGGAAAAGTAAATATTTCGAAATTAATGAGATTTGAAATCTAGGAAGTCAACTTGTTTCTTCTTGGTAGGAAGCATTTTTTTCCCATTCTCACTCCAGCTGCTTCTGCTCCACACTACAGTAGTCTTGCACAAAGCCTAACAGTTATAATAATACATGCAAAAGTCGTACGAAGTAAACTACGAAAAATATGAAGAAATGCTTTCTGGTGTAATAAATATTTGTAGAGATGGTGTGAATAAACTGGCGTTGTACGCTCTGTTTATGAACTCGTTTCGTTTGTAATTTTTTTTGAAGACAACAAGTAAGTGTTCGGTCTTCACTTCGTATAAACACACTCGTGCGTATTCTTGAAGAAAATAATATAAGTATAAAAATAACTAGCGATAAGTTGACAATACGAAAACGAGAGAATATGTATTATTTTATATGTATGTTTTATGCAATTTGATTTTTGAAAGAAAATTCATTCACGCACTACTCACACTGGGATTGCTGTTGCTGCAATCAGTGACAGAATTCGGGAGGAGGTACACAGGAAAAGTGAAGAATTATGTTTGTGGCATGCCAAGCCAAGGCAGTGATTGAAAAGTCATTTTATTCCGAAGTAACACCGAATTCAAGCAGTAGTCGCAGTCAAGCGAATGATGTAACGAGAAGGAGCCGTTATTTGCTACGCATGTTGTTTATAAACGTAATGTTCATGTATGTAATGTAGGTATGTACATTATACTTTGTTTATAGTTTATACGCGTCAAATTTCTCATGAGTAAAGTCTTTATACTTGACATGTGTATACTTTCCTATTTGGAATCGTCATGCATTTATTTTAGAAAGAAAAAAAGCTTTGAGTAAAAAGAAAATGTGTGAATGTGTACCTACGTATTCTTTAAGGGCTTTAAAAATCAAGAAGAAATGTATTTTCCTCACGGCATCAAAAAGCACACGCGAGAAATCCTTTAAAATCATGAATTTTTATTAGCTTGTCAAGGATCCATCCTTCCGGCTGACATGAGCAATTCAGCAAAATTTAATTTGATGAAATATCGGATAATATTACCCATTTACATCTTAACTCCACACTCCACACTCATCTGTCTTATTTTACGGCAGTGTATGAATTCAATTCTAGTGAATGCGACGATAGGGAAAGATAGCAATGTGCGTAGAGTAAATAAATCTCCCTTTAAATAAAATCTAGAAAAGGAAAAAATCATTAAATGAACCAAAGAAAGGATGACGGTCAGGTTATCTAATAAAAATTTGTCTAACAAACAGTTCAAATGGACACAAAAATTCTTGCAAGAATTTAAATTAAGAAACGGAATCGCAAATCTTGTTTGGTGCTATCACTAAATCAGTATCGCCAAACTTTATTTTAGAATAATATTTTGACTAAATATGGAATCATATTTACTTGAAAATCATTGCTTGCAAAATGACTTGTTTTAAATTATTCGAATCAGAACATAATTAATAATTAAAACGATCGAAGAGAATTATTTGTACAACAAAATAAAATTTATACATTATTAAATGAAATGTGAGAACTTTGTTTAGAAAGGTCCCAAAAGTTTAGAATATCTGCTTCCTCGTTTTAGAATGTCTTGATTCGAAAATATATCGTGATCCAAAAGAGAAAACTCATTCTTGCGTAACTGTTTATACAATCATGATATACACTTAAATAGGCTTTTACTCTCTGTTTTATATGTATGTACTTAATCTACTTCTATTTTCTTCGAAGATACAAATATTTCTCCCATGTATTTTTTCCGAAGACAAACTACCGCTTACTTTAATACCACGCTACGATCATTGTAATCTTTCTTTTTCTCAAATACTTTATTCTGCTGATCGTGCCTATTTCTTCTAAGAAAAACGGAAATCATGTACAAGAAGTGCTACCACACATCCAATACTGTGGTGGTTAAGGATCCATTTAAAATATCTTGAAACTCTCCCCTCTTGTTTCAAATAAAAGTTCACGGTCTTCCACAATCTCTTTCTGCCACTTGCCTTTTTTTAAAGCAACTTCTCCATTATAGTAGTCAAAGTAAAGCCTCTTACTTTATTTATACTTTACCATTCGATCATTTACAGAGTTGAATGAAATTCTTCCTCGATCCTCTTTCGTACTTTCTGGTGCAGCTTGCATTTTATATGACTGTATAATGCACTTGAACAAAACTAGAAATAGCAATGGTGATAATCATTATCATGAAACTAAGACAGGAAATAAGAACGGTAGGAAAAAATGCTCGCTTTCACCTTTCTCGCCTAAACTATATGAAAATGCGTATGGCTGAGTGAGCGGTTCGCATACTAAGTAGGTGGGTAAATGGTAATATTGCTCCAGCAGAGGTTTATTTGTCACATGTCTGGCTTAGAGAGTTTGAGAAATATTGCATTTAGTATTATTAGTAAGCAACATACATTCATCACCGCCACACAGCACGCAATGCATTCGAGTCAATGAAGACGCACTATGAAGGTGGCAGGAGACAGCTCATAGATTACCATGTCTTACAACATTTGACATAATTAAAATGGAAGAATTTTCCATTTAGGAACACTACATTCTGTGAAATTCTTTTAGATATAAAACCTTCTTTTTTGATTTTTTAAAAGTAGATACATTTTAATTTCTGAACAGGGAATACAAATGGATTTTTTCGAGGAAAAAATCTGTCAACCGATAAATTCTCCATCCAACCAACTCGTGTCGTCTGTAGTCTATGCCATGATGATGATATCTAGATGTCTAGAAGTGGGAAGGTTTGCTTTAACCTTTTAAAATGTTATAGTATAGGATAATATTGATGCTGATCATGAAGATGATAGCATATGCCAAGGATGACTGCATTCTAATAATTTATGGTTAGTTTGCTCCTCGTCATCCATCTCATCAGGAAGAGAGAGAAAACATCATTCATCGCACCCAACACACTCATCCATAACATTTGAAAACCAACATCATAAAACTTCAAATCAAGTTCAACTGCTGGTCCTTGATAATACACACTATACTTAGATACTTGGAGGTTGACTTCTCCCAGTAGTACTTTACTGTTTACGCAGTCATACAAGCTTTCATTTAGCTTATTATTCATGATGTAAAATGTGGTAAATTAACTCTGCATTTGGCCATATACGTACATTAATATTCTTCATCTATTACAACGTGTGCAATGATAAAAGTAAACATTCAACAGCAACTCTCGGCGAGCTGGATAAAAAAGAGGATTACAAGTCGGCACGTGTATGTTTGTATTAACAACCTCATGTAATAATGCACTGAACGCATTGCGCTTAAAGTATGTAGTATTTATATTGGTGAGTGTAACACACATCAAATCTTCATTTTGTATTATTGCTGCGTTACTTTAGATGCATGTAAGTCTCCCAAATATCTGACTTTTGCTGTTTCTCTATTTTCTAACTTATCAGGCGATTCGGTACTGGAAACAAAAAATGTAAGAAAACAAACATTTGCCTCTGTTCTTTCCAAAAAGTTTGCATTCATTCTACGAGAATTCGGATTCAAGTAAATCGTGAAAAAAGAAACGATGCATTCTGGTTGTTGATGATGCTACTGTTGTTTTTACTGTTCACTCTTTTCATGTAGAAGTTGGTGATGATTTGATTCAGCTTTCATTCTACATGTTGGCGGTGGTGGTGCAGCAGTGGCAAAGTGAATAGTGGTAAATGGTGCTGATGATGATTCAATGCCAACTTTTTTCCATTTGTTGAGTATTTATGCGTACAAACTAACATAAAAAGCATGCTGCTTTTACATAGACAAAGACGGTTTGTTAGAGAATCAGGAAAGAGATAGTTTAGAAAATGTCCTGTTAACTACCCGTGGAATGTGCTGTCTGGTCTGGTCCTCTTGATTCCTCATTGTTTGCACATTGTAGAATTTTACTTTTAGAATACTCACGAACTCAATTTATGTATGGTTGGATTTTATGCATACGGTTGAAATGGTGTGATCTTTTCCTTTTCGCTTGTAAAACGGAGATTGTATATCATTTTTATGAACTTATAAAACGTTAAATGGGATTTTTTGGGCAAAACCAACAAATACATTATTTTATGTCTATGAGACTGTATGAGTATTAAAATTTCTTTCGCCATTTTCCAGACTGGTTTAAACACAGTTTATATAAATAGTAGATAAAGAGAACATTTATGAAGAAATTAAGCTGATTCATATTAATACAAGAGTTCTACACTCAGAAGCAATTCAATAATACAAAAAAATAATCGTTTTGTCTACTTTGAAATCACCGAAATATACATTGTGAAAACATGAACTACACATGCTGTGAGACTATTCAAAACAAGGCTGGTTCGAAAGTGAAGTATAAACAATTTAACTGTACAGCAGCGTGTCAGTAAAATAACATAAGAATATTATGTATTTTCGTTATTTAGATTAGTTGTGAAATAACACGCATTTCGAATTCAGTTATCACACTAAATCAACAAAGAACAATGTTTTCAGTCAGTTAACTGAATGAGGTATAAATGTGGTTTTCATCACTATAAACTATTTTGGTAGCTAGAAGGGAGATGATATAAATACCCACACGTATTATCAGTGCTTTTGCATGTCAGTGCCACCCAAAAATTACCCTGTCAGCCTTGCATTCAATCTGCGGTTACTAGCTTTGGAAGTTTCGTTTAGGCTGCAAGAAATTCCTTTACCTTACATGGAAAAAATGGTAGCATTTCAGCCATTATAAGCTTATAAAGCAATAACTATTTTAATTCTATGACGGTGGTCTGTCCTGTTCCTTTGAAAGTAGAGTAATGTTTTATTGACTGTGATGAACGCAGGCACGTAGTACACATGACCGTCTTTTATTGCTACTAAATACATGAAAAATTATGGCTAACATTTGTATATTTACAGTAGCCGCGATGATGGTTACGTGAATAGATTATTTTCTTTACTGCGACTGCATATCGTATGATCCGTGCCGCTGTATCATTCACTGAGATTTCATTCACACTCTTTTCAAAAATGAATCCTTTTTCGTTCCTGTAAATAGAATTGACGGAATACACAAAACTGTACCAACAAAACGAATACATAAATTAAAATGGCTCACAAAAGGATTGTTATATATTTCATTTCATCATGATGCGATGTGTTGCTATCTATTTCTGTCCACACTTTCATTTTTTGTTAAGGTGAAGCAGTACTTTGCACCAGACTCATTGTTTATATTCCCCTCCATATGGTATGTTTTATGTCTCGCTTTTGTGTTGTCTTTTTGCACCAAATATGCATCCAAAATATCAAAAGGAAAGCAAAGAGCCCGAGCACATTACGCAACGTATTTGACGTTTCTGCAATGATGAAAATGATCTCTTTTTTTCTCTCTTTTTATCCTCAGTTAGTTTACTTCAGTTGGTACGACACACATGTTTTCTTTGCCAGATCAAAACTTTTGCTGAACAGTTTACGCATTGTATGTGCTCAATACTTTGTAGTACGGATATACTACTGATTATAATTATAAAGAGTAGTAAACAGCTTTGTTCACTCACTTGAGTTTAAGTTATCTGTTTAAATGTACAGTATTTTCATTTATCTATATCGTATTATATGACTGTATTGTCTTGGTTTACTCAAGTCACTTGACGGTTCCAGTTCGTCGACAATATTTATGGAGTAATATTTTCTCTTGGAATGATCGAACAGTTTCCTTGCAGCTTCAGTCAAAATCACATTTAAGTATAGCTAAAGCTAAAAGTCAGAGTGGTGTTACATGAATGAAACACTAAACCTTGGTATGAATTATGATACAAAGTAACAACAAAGCCGACAGTGTATAATTTGTAGAGGCTAACCACAATATTGGGTATGTTATATTAATATACCCTAAATCTATTCGGAAAGACAAAGCGATGTTAAAACTGAAATGATTGTTGGGACTTTTCATTGCAAACAAATTTTCAACACTGTACTACTGGCTAAGTACTTTGATTAAAATGAGTACGCCAAGTTGGTCATGATATGAAATATTGCTGATTGGTGAAGCATGAAACGAATTTGTTTTTAAAAGAAAGTACCCACATTTTGAAGAAAATTGCGTATACAAGTACCCAATCGATTTACCAAAGAACTTGGTGTTCGCTTACGCAAGAAACTCACTCCTTATTGTATTTTAAATTGTCAAGATTTAAAGTGTCATGTGGAAATGTTGACTCCGGTTTTCCAGCGACAAGATAAAAGATGGAGAAGGCAAGGAGCCCACCAAGCAATATCGCAAAACAACATGCAATTTGATACCATGAATTATATAATATCTAATGTACTACGTAATTCCCAAGCAGTATTCATTTTGTCTTTTGACTGATTTAAAATTTTTGGAATACAGAAAAGGTAAGAAAAGTGAAACCTCTTAGGAGCGATTTCCTCATATCTTATCGTGGTAAGCATGTCACAAAGTCACCAAATGACAAAATATTCCCCCGTAGAGGCAGATTCTAGATAAAAAGGATGTCAGCTATTATCTGTTTGGATGCTGCATATACACATAAACTCTTTCCCTATGTTACTACCTAATATATATCTGTTTTTTGTATGTTTGGTGTATAAAGATAAAATAAATCTCATTTTTATGTATGCCATATCACTGCTGCTACTTTCTTGTGTCGCAAGCTACTGTTGCTCAAAACTTGTCTGGAGATTACAACTTTGACTTGGGAAGACGCATGAAAAATCCTAAAAAGATATTCTTTTTTTTTAAAGAAACCCTCATCTCTAACTCAAGGTAAAATTCTAAAGGTCGCTTTTACCAAAGAAAAAAATAATAACGAATGTTGAATGGGTACAGTAAAAGCAAACTAGCTATATCAAAAACATTTATGTCTATAATCTCCGTACTTTTTACAAGATGGTACTAGAGTTCCCTGGTACGTAATAGTAATAATGATGATGATGCTTTTGATATGATTACGATGATGATACTAGCTATTTTACCCACAGAAAAAAATCTTTAGATTGCACATTTACTCCATTCATCTCTTTTTAGTCTGGCTTTTCATTCCTACGCGGATAAATATTCGTCTTCCACCTACACACACGACAGAGGCACACATGATGGTTTGCCGTGCGTGTGTAAGGGGCATGGCGGATGAATGAATGGATGAGTTAGCGTCTTTTGAGAAAACGAATTGGGAATCTATGGAGTGAGATTTATATCCATAAAACGAGATTGCTTCTTGATTTTTTTTTCTTTTTTTACCTCTTGAGGATCTTATATTACACTCATAACGCTAATAATAAGGCAAAAAATGAGGAAGGTATTCATGGACATTTCTTTTTACAGAATCACATATGTATAACATTGCTTGTATTTTTCTCTTTTGCCATTTATTTATCCAGATGTACCATCTGTGACTAACAAGCCAAAGAAGTTAGACCTAAAAAGGCTCATCTACTAGAACCATACAGTTTTTCTTTTTGAAAGATTGAAAGAAGCACTTGATGGACGAGGGGTAATAGGTTTAAGTCAAGTCGGTGAAAATAACAAGAAATGACTTACGTAGCCTGGCTTTAGTCTCAGTGCTGCAGTCACAAATCGAAAGAAGCTGACATCAAGATAGAAAATTTTGTGGGCTGTGGATTTTATGTTAATACCGCTACTTTCACGGCTGATTGAATGGGTATACGAAACGAATGTGCATTACATAATAACATGACAGCATTCCATATAGTGATATTTTACATGAAAATCTTATGTTTTGTTATTACATTCATTACACGTAGCACCTATATGTTTATAAGAGTATAATATAAGCAACATATATGTGTATGATATGTATGTATGAGCATTTGCCAATGGGCTCTTCCCCTTATGGAAATGTTCACTGGCGTATAAAATTCCTTAACACACATCAACCACCATGAAAAACTTCTCTCGGCTGAATTGATAACTAGTAGTTGTATGTGTAATCAGCTTTAGCCGGCCGAGTGTCCGAAGGGTCACAGATTGTAAAAGTGAATTTAAAGGGTCGTAAATTATAAGTGGAAATTGAACGATAAAAATGAGGGATAGTAAATGTGCATATATTTTCTGTCATTGCAAGAACTTCTCATACTTTAGTAATAATATGGTTTACTAGCAAACGCTTGTTATTCTTTACGACTGCATGACGCCTACATTGCTTTCTTTCGATAATAAATCTTTGGACGTAGTGACCATCTTGGAACATTTAGAAATATAAATTAGGACTGGCGGGTGTCTGAGAATGCAGCAAAAACGATACTGACCAGAGGTAGAAACTGAGACTAGCTGGAATTTAATTAACTTGAAAATTAGTCATGAGAGTACCCAGACGTTATTCGAGAGTTTTGAAGATGTATTTGATATCTTTATGAAGGCGCGAGGAAAGATGGGGATTCATTAACTTTGAATAACAAAATACGTACAAAAATAAAGGTTTTGTCGTATACTTTGTAAAATTAAAAATATCGAATGTCAACAATAATAATGAGTATGAGTGCGAACACGAGAAAACACATTTGTTTGTTTCAGTTGTAAGCTATAACCTTACATCCTTGGTGCTTCTTTTACGATTTTGCCACCATGGAACGACTTTTTTCTCACGCAGTCGTCAATCTTTATTGACAGATACCGCATAAGGTTAAGCTCAAAACAAGGAAACTTTTTAAATACGTACATATGTATATACTCTAAACAATGTTTCCTCGTCCACCCTCATTGTGGGACTGTTAGTTGACTATGTTGGGAAACCAAGGAGGAAAAACAGTGAAAAGTGTTTGTAAAAACTTTCTGTCTCGTTAACCGTGAGCCCACGCAATAAAATCTATACTTATACTATCATAACTTTTAAGGTAAAATTTCTCACAAATGATCCCAATGCTGAATTGTATAAGTCAGCAAAATTATTTCTACTACTTATATCATATAACAAACTATTGTGGAAGGGGATGGGGTGGGACACATGATAGAAATGCAATGGAAAGGCGACAATCATTGGGGAAGACCTGGGAAACTTTTATGGATGAATCGTACACATAAATTTTGTAAAGAGAATATGGGTTTTGTTCCTGGAAAATTAAGATAGCGACAGGGAAAACAGAAGGAAAATGTAAAAATTACATTATGCATATATAGCCGTACATAAGCTTGCATTGCAATTTTTGAAAAAGAGGAAGCTGCATGCAAACAAAGAGGTGTAGGAGTGGAATAGCTTACTCATTCTCCAGCAGTGAGGAATATAGTGGTGTATAGGTAGTAACTCGTTTAATGAGATAGACCTTGATGTCACGAAGGGTAAACATTGTCACAAGTCCCACGCTTCCCCCACACACCACACCATCCAATCCAGTGAGGGTCGTAATGTAACGTAATAATATTATGAAAAATTTGGATGGTTTTATCAACATGCAACCATTTTCTCATTCTGCTGCACATGCAACTGGAATGAAGAATGAGTGATGTTCCAAAGCCAATGTACTCCAGTGTTCTACCCGGTGAATTGGATAACGCCACACGCAATGTAAAGTGAGTATAGTCAAGGTTGACACTCTAAGCTTATCGGATTGGAGTATATATGTATGTTTGTGTGTAAGTAGTCGAGCCAGGTTTTTAGTGATTTTTCCTCTTCCGCGTGAAGTGGCTTTGGCAAGGAGAAGGACTGACTTTGACTGCTCTTCTCTCACTCGTTCCCATTCAACCTCTCGACTCGACGTACATAATAAAAGTTAACGCCAGCCAGGATTGATGTTGACTTTACATTTGCCTTTTTGTAGATGCACACTTACGAAAATAATACTCGATAACGTACACACTTTTATGTGGAGAGTTGAATTTTTGTGGAGAGAAGGCAAAAGGTATATTTTAAAATAAGATTTAAAAGTAGATGTAATAATATTTTCAAAGGTATTAACTTCAAGTGCGCATTGCACACAAACTAACTGAACAAACAAAGTGTTTTATGACTTTTCTGAAAGAAAGTTATGTGCTTTTTAAGCTTTCAAATAACGTTTGACATGATGTGTCACTATATATTTTACTCGAGAGAGAGAAAAATCTCGTTTCTTTTTAATTGTAAAATGAACGATATGGGAAAAGTTGTTTTTGTTCGGTGCGATGGTAAATATGAGAAAAAAGTAAGTAGTTTCATGACCCTTCTTTTTGCTGCCCCCGCAGTCAACCAACAACAGAGAGCGAATGCATTATTTGTATATTTAGTACATAGTTTTTTCTTCTCTCTGTCGCTTCTCGTATCTTTCGCAATTTATCCATCCCACATCCAATTTGACATAAAAATACAAAAAAAACATCAAAGTAAAGTTTCTTTAACGAGCAAAAAATGATTGTTGTAACCGAGTTTATGTGTCTTTTATCCCTGTTTCATAGTAAGTTGCGCAGTACAATTCTCACCGATAACTTCTTGGATTTTACGTAACATAACATAACAGTTTTGTACGATTTTTTATGATTTCTTGTTTTCCACGGTTAACTTGACTGTTTGGAATTTCCCTCACTCTTTTTGTTTGGTATTACATAACTAAACTTACAACCAATAGCCAACTTGTAGCAATGAACTTTCAGAAAACATTCAATATACCATTTCCTATTCATTTCCCAACACTTGGAATGATTTTTTTGTAACAACCAATGAAGAACTTTTGATTTTTGCAAGTGTTGTCAGTTGTGGGAAAGTTTTTCCGTTGAACTCAATGTGACGTAATGTAAAGTTTTTTCGTATAGATAAAAATACTCGAAAGAATCACATTATATATCTCCCGTGGCACAAATTTTGGAGTCCCGGGATGGGTTTTTCCCCCAAATAGTTCATCCAGATGACCTTAGAATTTCTACTTCTGTGAACTTTGTAGTGTTCCGAATTTGGATGAGAAATTGAAAATTTTGGATGCAATCCTATCCACGCATATATCACATTCAAGTTTTCAAACAAGCTTCTTAAAATATCTCGCAACAAAATCGCAAAACCAATTCATGTTTGAGTTTTAGCTTTAAAAAAAAGTATGCAGCCCTTTTCCCTCTTGAAATGGAACTTGGCATACGAAACGAATTATCTATAACCAGTATTTCACTTTGTGTATCTACTAGATTGGGTATCATGTTTTTTCGCCACTACGATGGCTCCACTACGTTTATTTCTTCTTTCCCTTTCTCTTGAAATATTTTTTTTCAAGCTTTTGACAAAATAGGATCTAAAAGAATTTTCTCAGTGTCCGTGATATGTTTTCTATTGAATTGAAATACATATAACTCCAGGACAAAGATCACTCCAAGAATTTTTTGAGGTTCAGATAAGGTACGGAACCATGATTTTCTGAGAGTCGCATATATGCTATGGTGTGTGTGAATGTTGGTGGTAGAAGGAAGTAAAATTGTACTTGATTTTTTTGTACCCATAAAATGAATGAATGCACAAAGTATAAATAGGTAGCTCACTCATTCTTAGAATAAGAGTTAAAAAAGTCAAGTGTTGAGGAAAAATGGTTAAAAGAGGAATCATTCTTTTTACTCCCAAAATGAGAAAAGGAAACAGGTTAAATAAAGAAATGGTCTGGTCCTGACTCTTTTTGTCGGCTCCTCATCCCATCCACGCATATGGATTCCTGACAGGAAAACCTCTGAGAGATCTGTCTGTGATACGAAATGTAAAGAATGGAGGAGCGAGAGAGGGCAAGTATACTTTTAACATAGTCTCATGTACTTATTTTTCTTCGTTCAAATAAAGGCACGACTTAGCCCACTCTCATACAAGTTAGTCAGTCAGTCGGCCGTTTTTTATGAAAAAGAAAGACGAATAAAAGGAACAAGAAGAAGAAATGTTTCGTCTTGTTCTTCTTCTGACTACTTTTATCTCTACCTTTTATTCCGACCCTCCGCTTTTGGCCTTTACTTCTTACGTACATCACCAGTAAACCTAGCCGCATCATCAGCGTTGACGATCCTACCGTACGAAAATTATTACATTTGCAGTGCGTAGTAAACTAGAGAAAAACAGACGTAGAATTGGTTAAGGTAAAAAATTCCTTTTGGTAGTTTTTTTTGCGTAGATGTTTTCATTTTGGAATTGGGAGTGTATTTGGTTCAGTCAAGTCTTTTATGTGTAACTGTAGGATTTTGACTGGCAGATCAATGCCATCATTTGGCGTGTTTTATATATAGCTGTTTCAAAAGATGTGTCAGGTGAAGAGGTAAAGAAGAGGAAAATGGAGTGTATAGTTATTTTTTTGCTGCTTTGCTTCTCTCTTTGAAAAATGAATAAAGCTTTAGTTAGTGGTGGTAAAAGAGGTATTGAATCTTAAAGTAAGTAGCGCCAAAAGGAGAATACACACTTTTTTGTGATATGTCTGTCTGTGCGTTAAGTATTTCCAAGAGAAATGTTCATCATTGCGTAACAGAACTCTTGAGAATACTATCAAAGCAGTAGTAAAAGTAATAGTATCTATACAATCAAACCGGGAATAGATGCATCAACAAAAGGAATCTTATGTATCACCTTTTGAAGGTATGAAAAAATATCTATATGCTGCTTTACTTCCGTCGAGTTTTCATATCTTCTAATTTTTAAAAGAAATGTTACCTTTTCTTCTATAAGCTCTGTATAAAAATTATAAAATCACTTCATTTTTTCGAAACAATTTGCAATTTCTACTAAGTAGTGCAAGATATTGGCGACGCACCATGGTGTGTGAATTAGTTGTTAAGTTAGTCATATTCCACAGTAAAACCAGAAGTGTTGGTCAACTGCTATAGGGTTGGTGCACGATTGTTTGGAAAACCTCCAAAATTCCACTGT